>PVKH010026830.1:0-13137 GCA_004027955.1 Chaetophractus vellerosus
CCAGTCTCGGTGTGTCGCCGCAGCGGGGGGGAGGGGAGATATGTAATAAAATAAGTAAATCTTTAAAAAAAAAAAAAACATGGATAAACCTTGAAGATATTGTGCCAAATAAAAGAAACCAATCACATAAGACCATACATTCTACGTTTCCATTTCTATTAAATGTCCAGAGTAGGCAAATCCATACAGAAAGCAACAGATTCGTGGTGGCCTAGGGCTGCTGGATTAGGGGAAAATGAGGAGTGACTGCTAATGGGTACAGGGTTTCTTTTGGGGGTGATGAAAGTGTTCTGGAATTAGTGGCTGCATAATTCTAATTATACTTAAAAACCATTGAACTGTACACTTTAAATGGGTGACTTGTATGATATGTGGATTATAACTCAATAAAGTTGTTAAAAAAGTAATCAAAGAGCACAATTGTAACATTATAAGCAAATTTTCTAAAAAAAAAAGAAAAAAAAAAACCTCAACATTTTGCTGAATGATCTACTTTCTGTTTACCTGGGGATCTTGTTTACTGTTTAGCAACTTGGAAATCTGACCATCAATCCCAAGCCACTCTGACAGTCATGTGCTAAAAAAAAGTATCTCCCTTCTCAACTGCAGTTTTTACTTAGTGAAAAACTAAGTAAGTGGGGACACTAATATAATATGAGAGTGATGTCATGGAAAGACTAATCAGGAGACCTGGTTTTATGTTAGGGCCCTACCATTTACTGATTGTGTGATCTCAGGTATGCCATTTTACCATTCTCAAGTTTAGTTTCTTTACTGGCAAAATGGAGATGAAAAACCTTGCTCTACTGACCTCACAGGGTTGAGAGGAGAAAAGGGAGAGAGACAAACAGAGAGAGAGAATATGTCATCTATTTCCTATTTGACTATATACAATCTTTTAAGTTTTAGAAGAACACTGCTGGGTTTTCATTTTAGAATCTAAGTTAATTGATTTTCCCTCCAATATTTTTTACAAGGAAATGTTTTCCTGCCTTGCTAATAAGTACCAAATCCCAGCCCTCCATTTCCTCTTTTCAGAAAAACACTAAAATCTAGATGTTTTCCTTCCAAATACCAACCAACTTTTAGTAGATCATACTACTATTTTTTTTTAAAGATTTATTTATTTCTCTGCCCCACCTCATTGTTTGCACTTGCTCTCTGCTCTCTGTGTCTGCTTGTTGTGTGCTCTGTCTGCTCATCATCTTTTTAGGAGGCACCGGAAACTGAACCTGGGATCTCCCATGTGAGAGGGAGATGCCCAATCGCTTGAGCCACACCTGCTCCCTGCTTGTTGTGGCTCTGGTTGTGTCTCCTCGTAGTGTCTTGTTGCGTCAGCTCATTGCATCAGCTCGCTACCCCAGCCCAGTGAGTGTCAGCTCACTGTTCTGCTCATCTTCTTTAGGAGGCACTGGAAACTGAACCTGGGACCTCCCGTGTGGGAGATGGGAGCCCAACTGCTTGAACCACATCTGCTCCCCAATCCTTTAAAGCCTGTGCTTTCTAAAATGTTTCTTGTGGAAAAATGGCCAATGAGGTATTTTTTTTAAGGGATCCATGGTCACATAAGTTTGGAAAATATTGGATGAAACATTCAAAAGATTTCTGAGCCTTCATTATGGTACCGTGTGCAGTAAATCTTGGAGATGAAAATAATATTTTGCTTCAAAATTTATATGGTTCCCTTTTCCCATGCAGAGCTCCTCAGAACAGTTTGAAAGTGCTTACTTCAGATATACGCACATGTACATGCACACACATACACACACACGGATTTATTCTGGTACTTTGAGATTCTCAGAATGAAAAGCAAAATTCCAAATACTGAATGGATTTTTCAATGGTGGCTATTACTTCTTGGTAGCGTATTAGGGATATAAAGACTTGTGATTACTCAATCAGATCATTAGGCCTCTGATGGCATATAAGGAGCCACATCCTGGTGGACACTGGCAGGGGTCACACACTCAAATACCTTCACCTAGAAGCAGTAAACATTGTATATATAAGACACTTGGGAAGCAACAGTAGAGCATCTTTATATTCCAATGTTTTGAAAAATACTGCTGGCCAAACAGAACTAATATGCAGGCTGAACCTGACCCTTGGCCCATGAATTTGGATCTGTTGTTTGTAGAGTACATCACTATGTTTCTAGCATACCATCAAGAAGGACCATTCATTCATCTAGCCATTCAGTCATTAACTCATTCATTCATTCATCTTTATGGTCACCTCTATGTTCCCATCACTGTTACTTTTAAGTGTTTTCATATTTTAGAATCTAAGTCCCAGTCCTACCATTAGACAGGCAGAGATAACATATGAACAGATATAATTTAGGAATAAAGTGTTGTGATATTACAGAGAAAGGTAACAAGTGAGGGAATTAGAGGAAACAGAGGGCAGTCCAAGCAATAGGGAATATTGTCAAAAGCATACAGAAACCAAAGAAAGAGAAATATAGCTTGGTTTGACAAGATTACAGGATTCCTGGGCTGACCAGGCCCCAGGAAACTCATTTATTCAGTGCCAAGAACTGTGCTAGATTCTGGGAATAGTTGAAATAAATAAAATACACTTTAGTCTAGGAGCTCAGGCTAGTGGTGAAGATAAACTTAAGGATAATAGTGTGGTGAATGTTATGACAGATGTTTGCATAAGGCACTGCCGGAGTACAGAGTTGATTTTGGAAAAGTCAGCATGAGCCAGATCGTGAAAGATGGAAGGCTTTGTAGGCCAGGCTAAAGATTTTAGACTTAACTCTAAATTATGAGAAGCGCTGAAGTTTTTTCAGAAGCAAAGTGACATGATCACATTTGTAGAAAGATCACTGACAGAAATACAGGTAGCAGGAGAGAGGCAACAAAAATACTTGGCCAATAATCCAATTTCCTTTCTAATGAACTGTGTACTATGATCAGTTCTCGCCTCCCACACTTTTGTGTTGTCAGGTTTGGGGGTAGTTTGGGTGTATACAATGGTGAGTGGGAAAATGAAAGAGTGACTGCTATCAGGATAAGATATTTATAAACAGCTTAGGAGGGTAGACAGACTTTTTTCCCCCACTTACAATGGAAAAAGCTAGTCAAGTTGTTCTGTAGGAAAGACTGTTAAGATAAGAACCTGAGAACGAACATGTTAGGCAAGTTTTTAAAGGTAAATCAACAAAGCATTGTTTCAATGAGTCATCAAGGTTATTCCTTCTTCCAGGGACATACAATCTGACTGGGATGTTTCCATCTCTGATCTGAAAGAAAATCCTTTCTTGCTATTAGGTTAAGAAATTGCTCTACTTCTCTAACCTAATATACATAGGTAGGATGGAATGTATTAAAATCAAAGTAATCTTTTTAAAAATCACATAACTTTAGGGCATCTGTGAAAGGTTTGTTATTTGCTGAAAAATAAAATCAGGCCACTGAGGGAGAGGGAAGGTTTGCTTTTTCCTCCCCTTCCTTGTTTTATAAAACTTAAGGTCTGCAAAAAAATAAAATACTCTACAATACTAATACTATTACAACTTAGCCTTAAAAGAATTTTATATCAGGACATCCTATCAGTGAAGACATGTGATTTCCAATTAAAATTTTTCTCTTAAAAATGGAAAATGGACATCTGTCTTGCTTTAGAACACAACATGTGATTTCATGTATTTATCTATTAAGCATGTGTTTTAATATAATAATAAATTAACTATTCCATTTATACTATAAACTCAAAGCAAGAGATTATTTTCAGAGGACAAAATTTAAAAGTCTTCATGTTACGCTAATCACTGGTCCCCCCAAAACAGATTTGGTGACTACACATCAGATGTGGCAATTGGACAACCTGAGGGATGAATCTGGCCCCCAGACCAATTTTCATTGGCCTGGACAGCCTTTCTTTAAGAATTAGTTGTCAACATTTACAAATGGGAAGTCTTGGCATAAAATTCAGGTTTCTACCTTTTCTTGAAAACCCTAAAGATCCTAACACTGGATCTAAATAGTGGCTCAAGCTAAATAACTGTGGTCTAGCTTCCAATTTGCTACTGTGCCCAGCCAGCTCCCTGCAATCATTTATGACACCTGGCCACAACCTTTGGCCATTTGAGTTTGTGACCCTTGATACATCAAGTTTACTAACTCAGAAGACAAAAATAAAAATTTATTTCCAAACACAATGAGTTGGTCCATCTAGGTGCTTTGAATATATGAACTCTATAAATGAAAATGCACTGCTATGCATTAGAATCTTGTGGGTTGTGTTGTTTTGGTACAGAAAAACAAGGAGCTGTCATAATCAGAGCTGTTTCCTTTTCTCTATTTTAAATATCCCTGAAATTTTACAATTACTCTACCAAGTTACATTTCATAGCACAGATCTATTAACTTCCATTACAGAGAATTTTTTAAAAAGCAGTTTTAGTTAGACATTCACATACCATACAATTTATCCAAAGCATACAATCAATGGCTTTCAGTATAATCACAGTGTTGTGCATTCATCACCACAAAAATTTTTAGAACAATTTCATTACATCAAAAGGAAAAACTCCATAACCCTTAGCAGTCACCTCTCAATCCCCCCATCCTTCCCCAACCCTACATAACCACTAATCTAATTCCATCTTTATAAACTGATTTATATATACATTTTATATAAATGGAATAATACAATATGCAGTACTTTGTGTCTGGTTTCTTTCACTTAGCATAATTTTTTTTTTTGCCTAATAGTAACATCTTATAACATCAACACACATTTGTTCAGTTTCAAAAAAAAAAAAACAGTCTTATATATGCAATATTACCTATATTCATGTTTCACATGAAGTTTCAATATGCTATACGGTCCCATATTACATTTTTAGCTTTCCTTCTAGTAATATACATGACCTTAGACTTTCCCTTTCAACCAGTCATACCCATATAACAGAACTGCTAGTTACAACACTACGATGTGCTTTTTACCTTTTCTATTCATTTCCAAACATTAACAAACAACCTTTTTACCAATTCTGCACAGGTAACCTCAGCTATCCATTGTCTATTTTCTGGTGCTCCATATTCTAATTAACTTCATGAGTTTACACAATATATTTAGTTCATAGTAACGCAATCATACAGTATTTGTCCTTTTGTGTCTGGCTTGCTTTACTCAACATAATGTCCTTCAGGCTCATCCATGTTGTCATAAGCTTTATGACTTCATATCTTCTTACAGCTGCATAATATCATGTATACACCAGTTTGCTTATCCATTCATGAGTTGATGGACACCTATATTGTTTCCATCATTTGGTAACTGTGAATAATGCCTCTATGAACAATGGTATGCAGATGTCTGTCTGTCACTGCTCTCAGTTCTTCTGGGTATATACCTAGTAGTGGTATTGCTGGATCACATGGCAAGTCTATATTCAACTTCCTTAAATTGCCAAACAGTCCTTCACAGTGGCTGTACCATTCTGCATTCCCACCATCAGTGACTAAGTGTTCCTATCTCTCTACATCCTCTCCAAAACTTGTAGTTCTCTGTCTTTTGAATAGTGGCCATTCTAATAGATGTGAAATATTATCTCATTGTAGCTTTGATTTGCATTTCCCTAATCACTAGTAATGTTGAACATTTTTTTTTCATGTTTTTTTCAGTATTTGTGTTTCTTCTTTGGAAAAATGTTTATTCAAGTCTTTACCCCACTTTAAAAAAATTATTTCATTTCTTTTTCTTTATTTATCCCCCCTTCCCCCAGATGTTTCTCTTGTCTGTCTGCTCATTGTTTGCTAGCGTTCTCCAGGAGGCACCGGAAACTGAACCCGGAACCTCCCATATGAAAGGGGACTGCCCAACAGCCTGAATCACATCTGCTCTCCGCAGACTATGGCATCTGCTGGCTTGTGTCATCTGCTTGTTGTGGTGGGAGGCAGTGTCTAAGCTTGTTGCAGCGGGAGGTGGCGTCTGCTCATCTTCTTTTAGGAGGCACCGGGACCTGAACCAGGACCTCCCATGTGGTAGGTGGGTACCCAAGGGGTTGAGCCACATCTGCTTCCCATTTTACCCCATTTTTTAATCAGGTTTTTTGTCTTTTTATTGTTGAGTTGTAGCATCGCTTTATATTGATGGATAATAAAACCTTATCACATGCAATTTCCAAATATTTTCTCCCATTGAGTCAGTTGCCATTTCACCCTTTTGACAAAGTCCTCTGAGGTACAAAAGTGTTTAATTCTGAGGAGGTCCCATTTATCTATTTTTTCTTTTGTTGCCTGTACTCTGTGTAAGATCCAAGAAACCACCACCTACCACAAGGTCTTTAAGATGTTTCCCTACATTTTCTTCAGTAGTTTTATGGTCCTGGCTTTTATATTTAGGTCTTTGATCCATTTTGAGATGATTCTTATACAGGGAGTGAGATAGGGATCTTCTTTCATTCTTTTGGTTATGGATATTCAGTTCTCCCAGCACCATATGTTAAAGAGACTGTTTTGTCCCAATAATGTGGACTTGGTAGGTTTGTCAAAAAACAGTTGGCCATAGAGGTGAGGGTTTATTTCTCGATTCTCAATACTATTAAACCAATCAATGTGTCTATCTTTATGCCAAAACCATGTTGTTCTGAC
Source organism: Chaetophractus vellerosus (assembly GCA_004027955.1). Taxonomy (NCBI): domain Eukaryota; kingdom Metazoa; phylum Chordata; class Mammalia; order Cingulata; family Chlamyphoridae; genus Chaetophractus; species Chaetophractus vellerosus. Next base: position 6,609 of record PVKH010026830.1, read on the forward strand.
CACTGTAGCTTTGTAGTACGTTTAAGGTACGGCAGTGAAAGTCCTTCCACATCGTTCTTCTCATTTAGAATGCTTATGGCTCTTTGGGTGCACTTTCCCTTCCAAATAAATTTGATAATTGCCTTTTCTATTTCTGTAAAGGAGGCTGTTGGACTTTTTATTGGTATTGCATTGAATCTATAAATCAGTTTGGGTAGGATTGATATCTTCACGATATTTAGTCTTCCAATCCATGAACACAGAATGTCTTTCCATTTGTTTAGATCAACATTGATTTATTTTAGCATTGTTTTGTATAGGTCCTGTACTTCTTTGGGTAAACTAATTCTAAGGTATTTGAGTCCTATTGTTGCTAATATAAATGGAATTTTTTTCCTGATTTCCTCCTCAGATTGTTCAATACTAGTGTATAGACACATTACTGGTTTTTTGCATTGATCTTGTATCCTGCCACTTTGCTGAACTTGTTTATTAGCTCAAGTAGCTTTGTCATAGACATTTCAGAATTTTCTAAGTATAGGATCATGTCATCTGTAACTAGTGAGAGTTTTACTTCCTCTTTTCCTATTTGGATGCCTTTTTTTTTCTTGCCTAACTGCTCTGGCTAGAACTTCTAGCACAATATTGAATAACATTGGTGACAGTAGGCATCCTTGTCTTATACCCCATCTTAGAGGGAAAGCTTTCAAGCTTTCCGCACTGAGTACAGAAGTTGGCTATGGGTTTTTCATATATGCCCTTTATCATATTGTGGAATTTTCCTTCTATTTTTTATCTTTCAAAGTGTTTTTATCAAAAACGGTTGCTGAATTTTGTTGAATGCCTTTTCTGCATTGACTGAGATGATCATGTGGTTTTTTCCCCCCTTTAATCTGTTAATGTGGCGAATTACATTAATTGGTTTTCTTATGTTGAACCACTCTTGCAAACCAGGAATAAATCCCACTTGGTAGTCGTGTCTTTTGATATGCTGTTGGATTAGATTTGCAAGTATTTTGTTGAGAATTTTTGCATCTATTTTCATTAGAGAGATTGGTCTGTAATTTTCTTTTCTTGTAGTATCTTTATCTGGCTTGGTATAAAGGTGATGTTGGTTTCATAAAATGTGATGGGTAATTTTACTTCCTCTTCAATTTTGGGGGAGAGTTTGAACGGGATTGGTGTTAATTCTTCTCGAAATGCTTCGTAAAATTCACCTGTGATGCCACCTGGTCCTGACCTTTCTTAGTTTGGAGATTTTTGATGATGGATTCCATCTCTTTAAATGTGGATGGTTTGTTAAGTTCTTGTATTTCTTGCAGAGTCAATGTAGGTTGTTCATGCGTATTTAGGAAGTTGTCCATTTGATCTAGGCTGTCTAGGTTGTTGGCACACAGTTTCTCATAATATCCTCTTATGATCCTTTTTATTTCTGTGGGTTTAGTCGTAACTTACCCCCTTTCATTTCTGATTTTATTTATTTGCATCTTCTCTCATTTCCTTGTTAGTCTAGATAAGCATTTGTCAAAGAATCAGCTTTTGGTTTTGTTGATTTTCTCTATTGTTTTTTGTTCTCAATTTCATTTATTTCTGCTCTAATCTTTATTATTTCTTTCCTTCTGCTTGTTTTGGGAATGGCTTGCTCTTCTTTTCTAGTTTCTCCAGTTGATCAATTAAATCTTTGGTTTTAGTTCTTTCTTCTATTTTAATATAGGCATTTAAGGCTATAAATTTCCCTCTCAGCACTGCTTTTGCTGTATCCCATAAGTTTTGTTAAATTGTGTTCTTGTTTTCATTCGTCTCTTATATTTACTAATTTCACTTACAATTTCTTCTTTGACTTACTGTTTAGGAGTGTGTTGTTTAGCCTCCACACATTTGTGAACAGACCTTTCCTGTCTATTACTTAGTTCCAGTTTTGTCTTCTGCATCACTTATTCTTTCTTCTATCATTTTGAGTCTGCTCTTGTGTGCTTCTGTGTTTTTGATCTCACCTATCACATCTTTCATTCTCATGAGCTCTGTTACTTTTCTATTCAGGTTTTCAAATTATTTGTGCTCATTTAGTGTCTTATCAATGTCCTTTATCTCTTTAGTCATATTGTCTTTCAACTCATTAATTTATTTTGGAAATTTATGTGAATCTCGTTGATCAGTTGTCTCAAATCCTATGTCTCATCTGGGGCTTTGATATATTCCTTTGCTTGGGTCCGTTCTTCCATTTTCTTAGTATGGCTAGGATGTCTAAGCATGTGATTATGGTGGGGAGTTTACTCTGATGCTCAATTTCTCTCTCTTTCATAGGGATTTAGTGGTGGGAGGCTGTGTGTACTGCTGTTCTTTGAATCTTGATTCAACTTATTCTAGGTCTTTAGGATAGTCCCTGTTAGTTGCTCAAATCTGGACCCTGGACCCAGTAATGGGTTGCAGACCTGCTTCCAAGGGCCTTGGGGAGGGAGGCTGTGAAGGCTGGAAAAAGCATTTCTTATTTACTTTTAATTTCCTCACATGCACTTCCTTGTCTGCCAGCAGATGATACTCTTTGGCATTCCTCTCAGTTCAAAGCCTGGTCCGAATGTGTTCACTGCAACACTGACCCCAACAAAATGACAGAGCATCCTGCCGGGAGGCTATTTAGAGTCTCTCAATTCAAACTTTCTTAGAGGCTGTTTTCCAACTTTTTCTGGCAGCCTCCTGCCTTTTCCAAGGATAGGAAATACTTCCACTCCCCTCTGAGTCCTCAACAACCAGTCCCAGTCAGTAGGGAGGGTGATTGAAAGGGTCAGATCTCTTTAGTCCTGTGCCGGCTTCCAAGGCAAACAATGGCACAGCCTCTCCTGGTTTGGAAGGGGTTGTGGGACACAGAAGATCAAATGTGTTGGCCACAAGCTCAATAAGCCTCAGGCTCTATCCCTGTCTCTCCCATTTCTTGGGGAGGTAGATCCCTGCGGCCCCAACTGTAGCTGCTTCCTGAGGCCAGAGAATTAAAAAGTGTCTGCTCATTGGGTGGGGGAAGGGCACCAGTGGCTGCAGCTGTTGCTTCTACTTACGGTCTCTCTGTCAACACTTTTTTCCTGTGCCCCTCTCTTCTGGGTGGTGTCCAGCCTTCCCCTGGTGTCCTAAACCCTAGAACATTTTTTTCTAGACCCTTTCTGCCTGTCCTCTAGCTATTTTTCCGGGAGAGAAGAGGGTGCCTTGTCCCTCTAATCTGCCATCTTTTACCAGGCATTCTTTTTTGTTGTTGTTGTTGTTACATATCCCCCCCCCCTTCTGCTTGTTCTTGCTGTGTTCATTTTTCACATTCTTCCGTGTCCGCTTTGTCTCCCCCCGTTGCAGCGACGCACCGAGTCAGCTCACCGCATAGGCAGCTTGCCTCGTTCATGGGCGGCTCTGCTTTGCTCGCAGGTGGCTCTGCTCTGCTCATGGGCGGCTCTGCTGTGTTCGTGGGCAACTTGCCCTGCCCGTGGTGGCTTTTAGCCCTGCCCATGGCAGCTCTGCCCCGTCCACGGCGGCTTGCCTTTCTCAAGGCGGTCTGCCCGCTCGGAGAGGCCCCAGGAACTGAACCCGGGGCCTCCCATGTGGTGAACCGGCGCCCTATCCACTGGGCTACAGCCAGGCCCCCCACAGGGCATTCTTGATGGCCTTGGTGAATGGTATCTTCCTGGCTTGCTTATGGAACATAATCCTCCATTAAAGAGAATTATATAATTTTATATAATGACTCAGAACAGTTTTTCACTTAAATAGATATATTATATTAAATAATATCCAAACTATCAAATAATTTGTTTCTGACGGAAGTGGCTTTTTTGAGAGCCATCATTTTTTAAAAAAATGAATGCAGTTTTCTCTCCTAACCCCCATCCACAACTACACAGTTTCCCTCAGGGACATATTCTTACAAGAAATCAAGAATATGAGATTCTTGGGGGCCGGCCATATAGCCCAGTGGATAAGTGCGCTGGTATACCACATGGGAGGCCCCGGGTTTGATTCCCGGGGACCTCTCCTAGAGGGCAGACCGCCTTGCAAAGGGCAAGCCACCATGGGTGGGCAGAGCCTCCGTGGGCAGGGTAAAAAGCTGCCACGGACAGGGCAAAGCTGCCATGGGCAGGGCAGGTCGCCCGCAAATGGAGCGCAGCCAGCGACCCGCGAACTGAAGCAGAGCCGGCCGTGAATGGAAGCAGAAGCCGCCCACAAGCGGGGCAAAGCTGCCTGCATGGTGACCAGTCTCGGCGCGTCGCCGCAACGGCGGGGAGACAAAGCAGACAGAGAGGAACACAAGAATGAACACACAGCAAGAGCAAGCAGAAAGGGGGGGGGATATGTAATAAATAAAAAATAAATCTTAAAAAAAAAAAAGAATACGAGATTCTTAATGTCTTGTTATTAGTAAAACAAAATGCTTATTTTCAGCAACTGGTCCTTGCTCTGAGGTCTACAGTACCTAAGCCTTTCCTGATTGCTACGCATCATTCCCAAAAGAGGTTTTATGTTTTCTCCTCAAGATGCTACAGCATTTTCTGTTGACAGGGATGAATTTTACAAATGAATAATGCTAGTCTGTAATGTCCTTGAGAGTAGGCTGTTCACTTAAACAGCTACACGTTTTTTGGACAATGCTTTAGTACTAAGTTTCTATTTCTCACAGAGGGAGAATAGAGGTGTATTAGTCAGCCAAAGGGGTGCTGATGTAAAATACCAGAAATTGGTTGATCTTTATAAAGGGTATTTATTTGGGGTAGAAGCTTACAGCTACCAGTCCATAAGCATAAGTTTCTTCCTTCACCAAAGTCTGATGCCACATGTTAAAACAACACAGCTGCCGACATTTGCCAGGGTTCAGGCTTCTTGGGTTCCTCTCTTCCTGGGGCTCTGTTTCTCTCTGGGCTTAGGTCCTCTGTTTCCTCCACAAGGTCAGCTGTAGACTATGAGGCTCTCTATGTTCTGCTTCTCGCCACAAGGCCAGCTGTGAACTGTCAAGTGAATGGCCCTTCTCTTTTCCTGGGGCCTTTTCTCCTTCCTTATCAGAACCCCAACATCAGAACTGCTCCAACTCTATTCTTTGCCATGCCTTTTATATTTGATTCCCCACCCACCAAGAGGTGGGGCTCAATGCCCTACTGACGTGGCCCAGTTAACACCCTAATCATAACTTAATTATGCCCAGATTAGCAGACCAGTTTACAACATAATCTAATATCTATTTTTGGAATTCATAATTACAGCAAACTGCCAAACTGCTACAAGAGGTTACCAGGGAGTCATGGAAAGATATTCCTTCTTTGTTCTGAAAGTATCAATTTTACTTGAAGACAATTTAAATTTTTCTATATCAAACTAAAGAAACGGTATGAAGTATAACGCAAAATTCACATAATTTTAAGATAAAACATAGATTTGCTTCTACCCTGATTTCCTTTTTCACTCTACTTACATCTCTGCTATTAGGGTACCTCCTTAGACGAGTTTGAAAAGCATTCTCCTAAGTTGTCCAGTTGAAAATATATTAGAGAAAGAACTCCATTTAAACAGTTAATTTTTTTCTTAGGTCTTATCTTTTGAGAAACACCCAAGTTCCAGGGCTCACTGGCCATTTAATACTGCATTAGTCAGCCAAAGGGCTGCTGACTCAAAGTACCAGAAATCTGTTGGATTTTATAAAGGATATTTTTTGAGTGTAGAAGCTTACATTCACAAGGCCCTAAGGAGTCCAACCCAAGGTACTATAAGAGGTACTTTCTCACCCAAAGTCTGCTGCCATGTGTTGACACAAGATGGCAGGTGATGTCTGCAAGGGTTCAGCTTTCCTCTTTCCTCTTCAAGGTTCCTTGGTCCCAGCTTCTTCCAATATCAGCTGCAGGGTGGCATAAGGCTTGTCTCTCTCCCTGGGGCTCATTTCCTTCCGGGCTCAGTTGCTCTGGTCTCTTCACAGGTAGACTATCAGACTCACCTCACTCCTCGGGCCACAGGATCCTGTCTGATGAGCTCTCTCTCTTCCTCTGAATTCTTCTTCACTGTGTTCTCCTTCTCCATGTATTTACATCTTAGACTGAACATCTGTTTATATAGCCCACGGCTGTAGGTGGAGACTCAAATTAAGTTGCCCCAATGATGTGGTCAAATAAAAGCCCGAATCTTGATTTAAAAAAATAAAAGTGCCTTTGGAGTTTGTGCTCATGAGAGTGACACAGTTGGACTCAACTATGTCTTCCCTGCACATGGCTCATCTGTCCTTTCTATTCAAATCTATACTTGGTGCTGGAGTTTGTAGGTGTATGTGCAGAGACTTGAGTCTTTGGGCTGTCCATGTGCCAGCTGGGCCCGAAACCTCGGTGGAGCAGCAACTCCTACTCTACAGCTCATTGGACTCACCCAGAACAAATGGCAGGGAGATGATGATGGACAACGGCCATCCCAGGGAATGGAGAGAGTCTGCAGCTGCAGGCAGGATAATCCCATCCATCTTCCCCATGGGATATAAGCCCCCGCTCAATTGGAGGTGGAGTGGACATCACCATCCCAGACTCCTCAGGATGGGGGGAAAAGC
>PVKH010026831.1:0-13135 GCA_004027955.1 Chaetophractus vellerosus
AATGTTCATAGCAGCTTTATTCATAATTGTCAAAAGCTAGAAATTTCTTTTAACTCATGAATGGATAAACTGTGATACTTCCATACAATGAAATACAATTAAGGGGGGCCGGCCGTAGCCCAGTGGATAGGGTGTCGGTTTACCACATGGGAGGCCCTGGGTTCGGTTCCCAGGGCCTCTTCAAGCGGGCAGACTGCCTTGAGAACAGCAAGCCGCCGTAGGTGGGGCAGAGCCACTGTGGGCAGGGCAAAAAGCCGCCACAGTTAGGGCAAACCGCCCGCGAACGGAGCAGAGCCGCCTGTGCAGTGAGCTGACTCGGCGTGTCCCTGCAATGGGGGGAAACAGAGCAGACACAGAAGAACACGAAAATGAACACGGCGGGAGCAAGCAGAAAGGGGAGGGACATGTAACAAAAAAAAAAGAAAAAGAAAAAGATTTATTAAAAAAAATACAATTAAGCAATACAAAGGGACAAACTACTGATGCCTCTGACAACATGTATGACTCTCATAAGTATTATGCCAAGTGAACGAAGCCAGACACAAACAGTATGATTCCATTTACATAATTCTATCTTTGGGACATTCTGGAAAAGGCGAAACTACAGAGGCAAATCTAAGGTTGCCAAGGGGTAGGGAGGAAGGAGGGTTTGACTACAAAGGAACAAAAGGGAATTTGGGGGCGTAATGGAACTATATATTAACTTTAGTAGTGGTTACCATTTGTATGCATTTGTCAAAACTCAAAGTACTATACACGAAAACAGGTAATATTACTGTATATCAATTATGCCATACTGCTACAGCTAACAATAATAGTAATCATAATAATAATAAAGAAAAACAAATTTTTAAAAGGAGATGGCGGTAAGGTTAAAGGAAGATGTAAATTCCTCCTTAATACTGCTAAAGCTGTGAATTTAGTATTCATACGTGGACAAGTTAGTAAAGTCATGAACTGAGCAGAACACATGCTGTCCTCATGCCTGGGCCAGCCTCTGCAACCAAGTTCACTGCATGGCCGAGGCCGGTCTAAACACAAGCTCTTCAGGCAGGTCCCAGAGAAGGGCGGTGGCAGAGGCTGAGCTACTCACTCCATCTCCACTGGGAGGAGTGGAGCAGGGGCAAGAAGCTGGAATGGTTTAGGAAAAATCTTTCCTTGTACAAAGCTGAGAACTGGGAAAACATTCTTCCCTGCTAACATTGCCAATAAACTTTTCTTTATGAACAATTTAAACACATTGGGGATTTACAAAACCCAACTAGCAGTGTTTTTTTTTTTAAAGAGTATTTGTGCAGCCAGTGCCCAATCCTCCTAAATCCACCATCGCTAGAAAACTACTCTTGCTAGAAATCACAAAATGAGCGTGATCCATTGCTTAGACATATAGGTCAAATAAATTAGCTTGGTTCCACTGCAATATTTACTTGACTGCATGTCATTTAAGGCTCATGATTTTTCCTAAGTACAAATTTTAGAGCAGCTAAGGATGGTGTCTGTTTAATTATCAATGCATAGTGCCTAAACACTGTATCACAGAGATGTAATCATTTAAAAATTGCTTCTGGTTAAAGTGATTTGTACATATAGCCAGCCATAAGTATGAATTTCTTGTTATTTAGTTTTCTTCACCCATCACATCCCTCTGCTCTCAAGGATTTGCCTTTACTAAGATTCTCATATTTTAAAAAATCTTTTATTTTAGAATATTCATGGAAGATTAGAACTTGAAAAAAAATGATCATAAGAATGAACATGTCTGAGCCCTAATAGAAGTATAGCCATAATTTTGTGGTAGTTACTATAACCTTATTTTATGAAATTATTTTTTTTTCTTGGGATTCATTATTTCTTAATTTTCTCTGCCATTTGCAAATGATATATCAGATCGTAAAATGAACCTGTAGGACAGTTCAGCTCAACAAATTAAATTCACTTTCAATTATATATACTAATAATTGGGGAAACTATGGTAAGTTCCTTGGGACTTTGGACCCATATATCCTTCTCAGGAAAGTGAGCCCAGGAATACTCAGCACTGCTACCAATTTAGGATTGTAATAGAGCTCTTGATTCTATTACATGCATCACAGACTTTCTGGTATACCCCCCAGCCGAAGGCTCCTTTAAAATAAGCCTCCGGGACCATAGAGAGATTGATTGTTTATCTGCAATAATGTTATTTCTGTGGTTTAGTCTGTTTGTGCAAACTCTGGAAAATATTTTCTTTTTTTTTTTAAAGGTTTATTTTTTTTATTTATTACATCCCCCCCCCCTTCTGCTTGCTCTTGCTGTGCGTCCATTCCTGTGTTCCTCTCTGTCCGCTTTGTCTCCCCCTGTTGCAGGGACATGCCGAGACTGGTCACCGCGCAGGCGGCTTTGCCCCGCTTGTGGGTGGCTTCTGCTTCCATTCACAGCCGGCTCCGCTTCAGTTCGCGGGTGGCTGGCTGCGCTCCGTTTGCAGGCGTCCTGCCCTACCCGTGGCGGCTTTGCCCTGTCTGTGGCAGCTTTTTGCCCTGCCCACGGCGGCTCTGCCCGCCCATGGCGGCTTGCCCTTCTCAAGGCGGTCTACCCCCTAGGAGAGGTCCCGGGAACTGAACCGGGGCCTCCCATGTGGTATGCAGGTGCCCTATCCACTGGGCTATACGACCGGCCCTCTGGAAAATATTTTCTATCTTGACTTATTATAAAAAAGCATTGTTCACAATTGGGAGAATCCACGTCAGTGACCTTTTGGGGGATTTTCCCATTACAGTGAATAATACACTTTTAAAATTAATTATTAAATTAATTATTGTACTTCTTTATAATGATGCTACGTTTCTTATTCATCTGTATAGAATAGATACATCTCTCTAGTATATGACCATTTAAAAACAAAAGGCAAATTTTAAACTCATGAATCAGAGAAATATATATTTAAGTAGTTAACTATGGTATGCTCATCTTTTCAAAAACAATATAAAAGGACTAGACACTGTGCAGAAATGCTTTAACAGAATATAGGTTGTTTAGCAGCATGTTTTCGCTTGTTTGTTTTCTACTGCTATTGGAGAAGTCAATGTATTTTCCAGATAAATGAACTATAAATATCTTTCAAAAGTACTTCTTTAGCCTTTCCCTCTCTGTGTTCTAATTATAAATATTATAATATCATCCTAACTAGAAAACTGGAATATAATTCAGCCTTTCTTGATAATTTGGGATCCCTCTTAATACCATCATTCCTCAATTATAAGACTTCATATTAGGAAGCCCTGTGGTTGCAAAGAGAAGTCTTTCAGGAAAAACAAAGTGAAGCGATATTCAAGATACTCATTGACATGATATGTCTCAATTTCAAAACATGGAAATGTGGGAGGAAAGTTAAAGCTACAATTGCAGATATTGTGGTGATATTAATTCTTAAAATATTCCCCCAATATACAGCACAGTTTTGCTTTTGCTTTTGGCCATTTCCTCACTACTTGCCAGATTCCCAGCCGTCACTTCTCACCTGCTTTCCCCCCAATGTAAACTCTTAATCATTCCCTTCTCTTTTGCTGCTGCCCTGAGCTGCTGTCTATAAGTTGGGCCAAATAGCAAATGAGACAATAATTATGTGCTAAACAGTAGCAGACAGATTCTTCCCGGAGGCCTGAGGGCCATACTTCAGTGCTGAAGTTTGGTGACATCTGCTTCTGTGCACAGATGTTTTCCATCAAATTTAGAGTGAGCACTATGTCCTTTTGAACTAGAATTGCCAGGAACTTGCACTTTGGACAAATGGCATGTTGAATGCATTAGGAATTTTGAATTGTGTTTTATATAGACTACCAGAGACTCCACAATCCTATACTCTCTTGGGTTGAAAGAAATGTATGAATAGTAGTTCACACTATTATACCCTCACTTCATGACTGACTATCACAGAAGACACAGTTGGAATCTCAGGGATGACGGCATGTGGGGAACAGGACTTGGGAGCAGGAAGCATGCAACCTTCATCTAGTTGTCTGGGGCAGCTGCCTTGAGGTTCCTGGCACAGTGCCCATACCTGTGGCAAGCTTAAGGGTGGCATTTTCAGGGAGTTGGGGTGGAAGAGGGTGAGACATTAAGTCATAAGGGGAAGCCAAGTCTTGAGTGGTTTTCAAAGTTGTGAAGAGAGCAGTGGCCTGCATCTTTCACAGCAGGACCTCAGTCAATGGCTTCACAGAAATTCTGTATACAAAGGCAGCAATATCCCCTGCCAAACAGAAAGAGCTGACAAAGCTAGCCAGGGCATTAAAGCTCCAGAGACGCTAGCTGGGATTCCATTTTGGTAGCTAGGTTCCAGCTGGGAAGTGGACAGCATGAAGGGAAACTTGGGAAAGGCCCAATTTCTCTAACTGGATCAAGAAGATGGGAGTAGAGAATAGGTCCTCCAGGTATACATGATTTTGCGTTTTCTCTTAGATAAAGGAGATATTGGATATATCAGCAACAGAGATCAGTCCCAGGTATCACTGATACGTGGGGTTTTAGGCCACCGATATACTTTTTGTCAGGGTCCTGATAAATCTGAGCATGAAGATCAAGGACACTGGTGCTCACCTCCTTTGTAAGAAGCGGGAAAGTCTAGAGAAATAAAGGAATGCCAAGCTCATCATTGTCTTCAAAGTCCATGAGATCACAAATTGGTGGTTGCCATAATTGCAAGGGAAAACATAGATTTAACTGAGAATCTGTTTATAAATCATTTGCAATTCTAGACTCCTCTGGCTTGGAGCAAGGGATCTTGAGAGATGGGGGATAGAAATGTAGATATGACAGGCAGAAAAAGAACTGATCTGGCTGGGTGGGAGAGGTGGAAAGAAAGAAGTCTAAAGACAAGGAAACTCTGGAGATAGACACAATACACATTCCCTTTAAAACGGGAGGAACAGGATAAGGAACAAGAGTGACTATTCCATAGCAATTCTGAAATCCATCTGGGTCCATGTTGCCAAGTCCCCGGGAGGCAGATAACGTTCCTTTTTTAAGGCCCAGTTCTTCTCTTTGGTATAGTTCCCTATTTCCTCTACTCTCTTAGCTTTGGGAGCTGCTCTCTGGACTCTTGGCTCCAATCTCAGGGAAATCTTCCTTTTCCATAAGAAATGACTCTTAGTGTTTGAAGTTCAATAGCTTTCTCCACATGCTTCCTGTTTAGACTTGGTTTCTGATATTTACCTCCAAAAAAAATCCCCCATCCACATAATAAATTACAGTTTAGAATTTTAGAGACCTGCCTAAGGTCATATAGCTAATAAAGAGTAAAACAAAGGTTAGATTTTGATGAATCAAATATCCATACACTTTTTACTACACTGACCTTTCCTCTACCAAATTAGACCCATGATAGACAAGGTTTTGTGCTTACTCAACTTTGATAAGGATAAAGAAAGCCCACTCTGAGAATGTCCTTGACTGCAGAGTTTGAGCTACACTTGGAATGGGAGAGAGATTATATTCATTAGCCTTGAGAACAAAGCAAAACAAATCCAAACAAACAACAACAAAAAATACTTTAGTCAATGGCCTGCATTCAGAACTTTAGAGAATTTTTTTGTGTAAGCATACACTCATGTGCTTAGCGTTCTCCTCTCTGTTATTCTACCCTTATCCATTATGTGCAAGAAAATGTTTCAGTGGTGGTTTATGTTAATATGTAGCTAGTGCTCACGGAGAAATGCAGGAATTAGGGGACCTCCCAACCCTGAAAGTATGCAGATCACTGTTTAAATCATAATAGAGTGAGACTTTTTTTGCATAATCGTTTTGATTCCTAGCATGTAACCATTAAAAAGGCATAGACTGATTATGAAGAGAGCTAAAATTTGCCTGAGCTGTAAAGCTTTGGAAACCCTGCTTTAGTGAATTATAAAGAGATCCAATTCACCTTCTCTATCCAGCCAAAGGTAAAAACTGCAAAGCCAATGAAAATATTGTTTCAACAAAAGTTTAAGGTCCACCTATTAGTAACCTTAATTGCATCTCCAAAGTCCCTTTTTGCTATGAAACATAACATATCTAGCATCATCACAGCAGCACAATCTCCTTTTCCCCTCTCTATCAGCTTTCCCCAATCTGAAATTTCTTCCCATTCTGCCTATCATTTGGACATGTTCAGTCTCTTTGGTTTGCCCTTGCCAAGACTGGGCCCTTTTTCAGTCCAGCTATCCTCATGCTCCTCCATCCCACCCTACCCCACTACTTTGTGAAGATTGCAGGAAATTTCAGGAAAACCTTGTTCAAATGCTATAGATTTCTACATTAAAAATGCATGGCCTCCTATTTCAGATTGCCATTAAATATTTCTGCCAATCTTTTGTCTGCCCTAGAAGTATGCAAGAGTGTGACACATTAAGACATATAGACACTGTTTGGAATGGCTGAAGCAAAGTTTATTATGAAAATCTGTTAAAGGTGTGGCTTCTGAGGTGCCAATCATACCCTGCCTCTTACAAGTTTTTGACCCACTTGAGATTAGACACAAAACTTAGATACGAATAAAAAATATAGATACTTTATTATTGATAAAGCACATCAAAGAATAAGGTGTTGAACATAGCCAGAGTCAGATTTTCTGATCAAATCAGCATTTAGGACTGAGGCCAAGAAAGAGGAGTCTGAGAAAGAAGATGAAATTTGGTAGATAAATTCAGAGGATAATCAAAGACATTAAGAAAGAAGAGTTGAAAAAAGGAGGTATGATCAACAGTATGAAATGTGGCTGAATGTTCAATTAGAATAAGGACTAAAATGGGTGTCATGGAACAGTTCATAAAAAGGTTGTTAGACCTACTCTCCAGTTCATTGGACTTACCCAGGACAGCTAACAAGAACATGATGATGCCCAACACCCCTCACAAGGAGTACAGAGTGTCTGCAACTGCAAGCTAGATAGCTCCATCTAACTGCCCCATGGGATCTAAGCCCCCTCTCATAAGAAGCAGAGTGGACATCGCCATCCCAAAATCCTCAAGAATGGGGAATGAACAATGGACTAAAGTAGACTTATTATTATTCTACTATAGACTTAATAGTCTAGCAATGGAAGAACTCTTATCATTGATATAAAGGCAGTGACCACCAGAAGTTATGAGGGATGGGAGAGGGAAGAATAGATGTAATATGGGGGCATTTTCAGGACATTGGATTTGTCCTGCATGACATTGCAGTGACAGATACATTGTACATTTTGTCATAACTTACAAAATTGTGCTGAACAAAGTGTAAACTATAATGTCCATGGTTAGTAACAATGCTGCAATATAGGTTTATCAATTGTAACAAATGTACCACACTTATGAAAGATGTTGTTAATCTGGGAGAGTGTGGGAGGGGGAGGAAGTGGGGCATATGGGAATCCCTTATATTTTTTACTTAACATTTATGTAATCTAAAACGTCTTTAAAAATTATTTTAAAAAATGTTAGGTTGTTGTTAAATGTACCTAGGGATATTTCCAGGGAGTAAGATGTTAGATGCCAGATTTATGCGTGTTAAGGTCTGAATCGGAAAAGAGGTAATGAGAGAGTAAGGAGGTTAGGAGGAGAATTAGAGATGAGTGTTGTTTTGTGTTTTTTCCCCCCTAAAGTTTGGTTACAAGGGAAGTGAGAGAAAGATGACTGTAGTGAGAGGGAAATGTGAACTGCTTATTATTACTATCATAATTATATTATTATTATCACCATCATCATCATATTTTAATGGAGAACTTAGGCGTACTTATTTGTGGAGGAAAAAGAGAGAGGAGAGTGGAAGAGGCTGGGGGATGAGAAGAAGAGAGAGATGGCTGATTTAGCAAGGTCTCTAGGAAACTGGGCGTGATGGGGTCCAACTACGTTAGACAGGAGGAAGAGCGCCTCCTCGCCTGGCACAGGAGGGAAGCACCAGAAACGGTGTTGCCAAGGTGGAAAATTGAAGTAGTTATGTTTGATGGGTTCAGTGAAGCAGGAGTCAAAGTCAGGCAAATAGTGGTTGTGCTGGGAGTCTGAAGAGAAATCTAGAAGTTTAAAATAAAAGCAGAATAAAAGATGAAGCTGTCTAGGTTTATGGAAGAAAATAGGCTTAGGTATAGTCTACCCTAAGGACTCTACTGAGATTAGAAATCACTTTTCACAAGTTTGGTTTTTATTCATAAGACTCTTTCCTCTAACTGCTGATTCTCCATGGTTATTGATCAGACTTCTTACCTAGATTCTTATCTTCATGGTTTTCCCCCAGTGCCTAATCCACTAACTCTTTTTTTTTTTTTTTTTAATGTACCAGGGGCCAGGGATTAAACCTGGGACCTTGTGTGGGGGAAGCCAGTGCTCAACCACTGAGCTACCCTGACTCCCTCACTTTTCACCTACAGTCTCCCATGACCGGACTCCTTTTCAACACTGCTTTAACTTGAAACTCCAGACGGCATGTCAGGCCAGATCCACCTTGCCTGCTCCCTCCTGGTTATGCTAACATGGAAGGACCTGGTGTCTAATCCATCTGACACCCAGACCACTGCAGGGAAACTCTTGTTCTGTGGACAGGCTTCTAGTCCTGGCTGCTCCACCTCCATGCCCTGGAGGCCCCAGATTTGAAGGAACAGCCATTTTATGAGCAAAGGATCACCTATCCCAGTTTGGTGGACCACCAAGGCATCTTCAGATGTCTGAAGGAACTTCTTGGAATTATTTTTTTCCCAATACATTGCTCAGTTAACTTTAACTTAACGCACCCACTTTGGAGAAATGGAATGGAAATTAAAAGCAGAATTGAGCATTAATAGGAAATTCAATTTCCAATAAAACTTACCCTCTTTTTGGTAACAGGACTTTGTAAGTTATGTATTGAAATATTTCCAAATCCCAGAAGTATTGATGAGTACAAGTATTCCATCCAGACTGCATATCCTGAAGAATAACAATGTTACTGAGTTCTCTGGTGCTGATGTCACAGGCCTAATTCTTCATATGAAATTGTGAGGGTTCCCAGCAATGAGAGAACCCAAGTGGATTTGGTAGCATTAATCACCACAGATTTAAAGGCAGGAATGGGAGTATGAAAGCATGAAGAGTTCTCTATTTTGGTAGAGAGCAATATTCAAGAAGTGTGATTTACTACTCACATTACCACCTGGGAGATTGGACTAGCTGTTCTTGATAAAACATAATGAATGGAAACCCCAAGAGAATTATCAAAAATGTTTATGTTGTCTGCAAGAAGGAAAAACTAATCCCTTTATCTTCCAATGGATGTCTGCTTAGCCTGGGCCTTGATGGCTTGCCCAGGTACTATGTGGATAGGGGGAAGAACCCTGGCCAGAGCTGGTGCAGTAGAACAGTCAGTGAGACATCAGGGACCACCCCCTAACAATCCCAGTACCAAGGTAGATGTGAGGTGATTCTTGCCAGGCTTGCCCAGAATTGGGTCAAGTGTGGATGAGATTGGGAGTCATTGCTTGTAGAGTGTGGAGAGGGGCTCCCACATCGAAGGAATATTGTGTGAGAACTCCAGATGATGGTTGGCTGCTAGATGGGTCAGAAGGGAAAATCCATGCTTAGGAGTGTTGCTTGAACTTGAATCCCCTCAGCAGCAAAGGATATTGAGGTTTCCAGGGAGTCACAGCAAGTCCATACACAACAAGAGAGATTAGCAGAGCAGACCAGCAGAGAGCACTGCAGCTTTGCCCTGCTCAGTTATACAGAGTGGTGATTTAGTTTTCTCCTCCCCATACCAATACCAGAAGTGTAAAAATGAATAGTGCTTGTCTTCATAATTAGTCTAAAACTCTTTTAATGGTTAACAGTGACTGAAAGTGTATATAATCAGACCAAGATGTTACGTGGGCCATGCACTCTTTGATACATATTTATGCTAAGAATTATTTGTTGTTTATCTGAAATTCAAATTTAAATGGGCATCCTCTCTTTTATCTGGTGACCCCACAACCTTCCCCTGTACCAGAATGAGCAATAATTTGAGTTAGGAAATTGGATGCGCATGCTGATTTCATTCCTCTGACACACTATATACCTCCCCTCCTTTTGGATAATGTGAAGAATAAATTGTACTCGTTTCGGGTGTTGAAATGCAAAAGCACTGTGCATAGTGACCAATAATGCATGATATTAATGTGTTAGCATCGTCAAAAAAGTTCTAGGATTATATAATTCTCCACCTCTTAGCCAACCCCAGAATTCTAAGGGAATTTAAACATCCAGGCTTCCAGTTCAGAGTGAAATAATGCTGTCTTCTTCTAAGCCCGAACAAAAGGTTTGAGCTCATAAAATCATAGAGTTTTAGAGCTATAAGGGATATTAAGGATCATCATTTGATTAAAACGACTCCTGTGCTTTTAAATGAAAAATTGCTGAATTAAAAGAAGAGAAGTTATTTGGATGATCTTTCAGCCCTTCTTCCTGACATTCAATAAAGCAGAATATCTAAGACTTACTATGAAAGAGCTGTAACCGTGCTGTCAAGTACGACTTTTTTAACCTGTCAAACAGTCATTAGTTCTCCCTTTCTAAAACATCTAACTTTGAAGCTGTCTAACCTTTTCCTGAGAAAATTCAAAGTGTAAGTTCATTTTATGAAAAATTACCTAGATTGAGTGATTTCTTCCTTAAGAAGTACTTTTGAAATACTACAATTGGAAAGCATTTTAATTATTACATTTCCGGGATAAAGTAATTGCGAATCTTCCTGATTTGAACTCCATGTTTAAGAATCATAACTCCCTAAATAACTGGATTTGTAAAATTGTAATTGTAGTCTTTCTGTTTCATTACAAATCAAGAAAATAAAATTTCTTTGGTTTTATCATCTTTCAAAAGAAGTTTCAGTTCTGCATTAACAAATGTCCAAAGTACCAGTAGGTTTAAAATTCAAGAGACAAATGGGCTTTGTTGGCATTTTTTCTTGTCATAGTCAATATCTTCTTACTTGGACATTTATTCTTGATGCAGAGTGAAAAAGAGTAATGAACCAGAGATGAGTCAAAGTTTATTCTTGGATGTGGCATACATCACTTCCACTCATATACCATTGCCCAATTCAGGTCCCTGTCTAAACCTGACACCAATGGGGTTGGAAGTATACTCCCTCCACAGAGAGGAATGCCAAGGAGAGCCCACTAGAGATGAGCCTGATAGAGATATGCAGTGAATATTTTTATAAAATTATACAATTTAGCAGAGAAAACTAATGTCCAGAATGGTTGAGACTAAGCCACGTGACCAAGTTCACAAGTTGGTTATTAATAAAGCCATGATCAGAATACAACCACCTGATTGAATTCATCAATTTTTCTGTCCTTTTGTACTTGGCCCCCTCTTATGGATATATGTACACATGGTTTAAATACAACTACTCTAGTTCCTTTCTCAGAATATTTTCTCTATCTCTCTATTCAAGGTGAGGGTGCATCATATATTTCTGGAATCACTTTAAGGGGACCAATGTTCAAATTCATGGGGCAGTAAAGGAAATAAGTTATACAAATCTCTTCTTTCTCATACAACCTAATATCTCATTTAGTTCTTTCAAGAACCTAAAATTTCATCACAGCTTCTTGCCAAGCAGTGATCTCTCCTTGGAAAATCTAAAATTTTTTCCTGTCTTTGGCTCCTCACCAAACCCTTAGCATCTTGGAAGTTTAGTTTCATCTCATATTCCCTTTCTCTTAATATAGAGAACATTGAAATATTAAAACTTGAGGAAAGAAGGTGGTTGCGGGAAGAAAAATCAAGCATAAGTCGGGTAAAAATAATTTGGTGTATGAAAGAACTGATTTTGAACCTTGAGATTCTTAGTAAGAAAAAAGAAGTACATTTGCTTGCTGTTGAAAGGAGTGTGAACTTAAGCAAAAAAAAAAAAATTGTAATTGGAACAAGACATTATAATTCCAATCAGTGTCTTCCAAATTTGTAACTGGAGCAAGACATTATAATCCCTGTCTTTGGGATTTCACACAAATCTCCTGCTGAAAAAGAGTGCACAGTATTGCAGATCAAGATAGTCAGAACTTTAAATCTATGTGTGAGGCCAGAGGCACAGCCATGAACCCTGTCACCTGAGCACCCTTCAAAACAGAGAAGCTCTTAAGATGGTGGATAGTCCTTGGACAAGGGCTGGAAAATTAGAAAAGATAGAGTCGTTGAAATGACATTTTTATAAAAGGTGCTCTTTGCTCTTTGAATATCATTGAGTGACTAAGAAATGGTCCACAGTGTGTCAAGTAGCTTTCTTTTCCAGCCAAAAGGAAGCCCAGCTGGGAATAGCAGAGCACATCTACTGCTCCTGTTCTTTCAGCCCTGCATGACCAATGGTAATGATGGTAACATCCTGGGGTATAACAAAATAGAGCAAAAGTCTCTGGAATATATGAGGTGTGTTCTATTTGTGCCAAAGGCTCCATCTAAATCAAAAGTGGTGGAGCGCATCAAGGGTCTGGAAGCATGTCTTCTCAAATCTCTTCTCTTTAAGGTTTCCAGGGCTCCGAAATGGATTTAATTATCTTGGGGAAAATATGTGAAAGTAGAAGGGCTGGGCCACTCTTTGAGTGAGGATCATATTACGGTGAATAAAAGAGAGAGTTAATACTCACTTCAGCAAATGAAGTAACTACAATGTGACAGCCCACCACCGCTGCAGTTATGGCTGCCCTTTATAGGAGGATGTAATAGGTGACTGCTTATGGACACCCTCAAATATATTGAATACCCAAGTTAGTAGCAGGCTCAGTTCTAAATGCCATCCCTTTATGTAGCTTTTTCAAGTGGAAACAGCTATTTTTCAGAGAACCCATAAAAGCATCTGAAGTCAACAGCATATTTTCATGCCCTTATAATATCAAAGCAGTTAGTCAACCTGATTGAATCTAAAGGGAATTTATTTTTGATTCATGATTTATATCACATTAAATGCTTTTATTTGACAGTGAGCTTCCCCAGAAATCTACTAAAAACATATATTTTCAGGAATCCATGTTGACAATTCATCTTTCTTATTCTTATTATTATGCTTGGTTCTTTAAAAGAAGATAATCTACTTTGAAATTATTTGAGTATTTGAGGAATCCATGGGAGGGGCAAATGGAATCCAAAGGATTTGATTTTTCTGTCAAATATTTGATATTTGGATTTTTACC
>PVKH010026832.1:0-13131 GCA_004027955.1 Chaetophractus vellerosus
CCATGCTGCAGCTACAACCCCATCTTCAAACCCCCTGCCAGGCAGCAGTGGGGTCCTCAACCATGGCTCTTGGTACAGTTTGCAGGTGCTAGGGTAGGATACAAAGAACTAGTACAAGGTCCAGAGGTATGCAGTCCGATCACTGCTCAATGCTTTTGATCAACTATTTCAGAGTACTAGGGGTCCAGCTCTATGGTTGGCCATTATTCCAACCCATCTAGGGCAAAAGCGGCAGAGATGTCTTTAAGACAGTACACATCCTCATAATAATGGAAAACAATCTATAGGCTCTATTTGCTGGGAAAGCTCCAAATCAGGGAACACAGCTAAGGAGTCATAGGAAAGGGAAGCGGATGTGGCTCAAGCAGTTGGGCACCCACCTACCACATGGGAGGTCCCGGGTTCAGTTCCCAGTGCCTCCTAAGGAAGACAAGCAAGACAGCAAGCTGATGCGATAGGCTGGTGCGGCGAACTGATGCAAAAAGATAATGCAATGAAGAGACACAACAAGTAAACACAATGAGAGACACAACAAAGCAGGGAGCAGAGGTGGCTCAAGCAATTTGGTGCCTCCCTTCCACATAGAGGTCCAAGGTATGGTTCCTGGCACCTCCTAAAAATTTTTTTTAAATAAAAAAAGAAGATGAGTACACAGCAAATGGACACAGGGAGCAGACAGAGAGCACAAAGCAACAAAGGGGGGAATAAAATTAATAAAATAAATCTTAAAAACAAGAACTCATAGGAGAAGCTGCTGGTGTCCTTGTAAGCCCCTCTCTCAATCCCTTCCCAGGGCAGTATGGAGACAGTTGGCACTCCATTGTAGGTCCCTGGCCTTGTTCCAGTTGGGAAAGGCTGATCTAGAAAACTCCTCTCCAGTTGACCCTGCTATAGAATTTTCTCTCCAAGCAAAAGCAACTTGAGACAGCTAAAGAGTAAAAGAAGCAATTAAGGCAAACAACTAGAGGCAAAGGCTTTAAGTTCTACAATAGAACACTGGGGAGAGGGAGAAAGTCTATCATAGAGAGTAGAGCGGGCATTCAAATTCCTGTAAACAGGGGAATGTCTTAGGCCACCAGCTGGATACAAACACAGGGGAAAGCACAAGCCCAGAACAAGACACAGGCTCAGAAAAGTCAGGGAGGACCCTCCAGTTTGCATTTGCCTTGGGCTGATCTTCTTGATAGGAAGGCTGAATTCTGTAGGAGAGCAAAAGCCAACAGAAAGACAATTTACAAAACTGTGAAAGGTGGGTTTTGCATTGATTTCTTCTTTTTTTGGGGGAGCTACAGGGTATTGAACCTTGTACATGGGATTTAGGTGCTCAACCATTGAACTACATCTGCTTGCTAATGAGAGTTGGGATTTTTTATTTGTTTATTTTTTAGGAGGTAACAGGGATTGAACCCAGGACCTCCTATGTGGGAATCAGGTGCTCAACCAGTTGAGTTACATCCACTCCCCAGTATTGGTTTCTTTGGTTTTGTTAGCTTCTAGCACTCAAAGAAATCTCTGTCATAACACCAGCTGGATACAAACTCAGACAGCTCAAGGAATAAATCCCAGAGTAACATTTTAAAATATTAAAATGTACAGAGTACAACAAAAGATTATAAGACAAAGAAACAGGAAATGATGGCCCATTCAAATGAAGAGGACAAAAATCCAGAAAACATCAATGAAGACCACACTATAGACATATTGGACAATGACTTTAAAAAAATGATCTTTAATATGCTCAAGGAGTTGAAGGAAAATACAGAGAAAGAACTAAAGAGTATCAGGGAAAAACAATGAATTAACAAATAAGAATTTCTAAAAAAAGAGAAATATTAAAAAGGAAAAAACAGAACTACTGGAACTGAAGATCTTAATAACTGAAATGAAAATTTGCAAGAGGATTTGAACAGCAGATTGGAATGTACAGAAGAAATAATCAGTGAACTCAAAGACAAGACAATTGAAATGAGTCACACTGAGGAGCAAAAAGAAAAAAAGTATGACAAAGCGAACAGAGAGTAAGAGACAGTGGGACACCATCAAGCATACCAATATGCATATTATGGGAGCTCCAGAAGGAGAAGAATGAAGGAAAGGGGCAGAAGGAATATTAGATGAAACAATGACAAAAAACTTGCCAAACATTGCTAAAGATGTGAATATGAACATCCAAGAAACCCAATGACTACCAAACAGGATAAACTTTAACAGAAACACACCTAGAAACATAGTAGTTGTGGCAGTTTGATAGTATTTATGAATTCCAAAAAGAAATATGGATTATGTTTGTAAACTGGTCTGTAATTCTGGATGTGATAACCCTTTGATTGTATTAGATTCAGCTGAGAGGTCTGATTAAATTATGTTAAGATTAGGGCTTTGATTCAACCACATCATTAGAATGAGACTCAGCATCGAGTGCCTGTCCCCTTGATGGGCTAATAAAACAGACTCTCATACAGAGGAAGAGAGACAGCTCATTAAACACGGCAGAGGCCCTAGGAAGGGAGATGAGCCTGATAGTCTACAGCTGACCTTATGGAGAGAACAAAGCAGCTGAGCCCAGGAAGAAACTAGCCCCAGGGAGAGAGATGAGCCTTATGCCAGCCTACAGCTGAGATTGAAAAAAGCTGGGACCACAAAGTCTTAAGAGGAAAAAGGAAGGCTGAATCCTTGCAGATGTCATCTGCCATTTTGCGTCAATACACGGCAACAGATTTTGGGTGAGAAATTACCTCTTATGGTACCTTGAGTTGGACTCTTTAGGGCCTTGTGACTGCAAGCGCTATTCCAAATAAATACCCTTTATAAAAGCCAACAGATTTCTGGTATTTTGCATCATCACCCTTTTTGGCTGACCAATACAGTAGTCAAACTGTCAAATCCAAAGCACAAGGAGAAAGTTCTAAAAGCAGCAAGTGAAAAGCAACATATTCTGTACAAGAGAGACCAAATTAGACTGAGTGCCAGTTTCTCATCAGAAACGATGAAGGCACGAAGGCAGTGGGATGAAATACCCAAAGCGTTGAGAGGAAACAATTGCCAACCAAGAATTTTACATCCAGAGAGAATTTTTACAAAATGAGGGAAAGGTAAAGACATTCCCAGATAAACAAAAGCTGAGGGAATTCATTACCATTAGACCTGACCTACAAACAATCCTAAAGGGAGTTACTCAGACTGAAAGGAAAGGACATTGGACAGCAGATCAAAGTGTCATAAAGAAATAAAGAGCTCTGGTAACCATATGGGTAATTGTAAGTGCCACTACAGTAATTCCAACTCTCACTTCTTCTAGGTGTTAAAATGCAAATTCCTAAAAAGTAATAATAAGGTGTTTGACATACAATGTAAAAGGATATACTTTGTAACAAATATAAAAACAAGTTGGAAGGACAGAGAGATAGAGGGATAGAGGACACTGCATGTGTATGCTAATAAAGTTAGTTGGTTTCAAATAAAATATGATCATTATATATTTAAGATGTTACATTTTAATCCCCATGGTAACCACAAACAAAATATATGAAAAATACAGTAAGAAAGAAATAAGAAGGGAATTAATATGGTAAAGTAAAAAAAAAAATCAAACGAAAATGAAAGGAGGCGTAAATGGAAGAATTGAGAGTCAAAAAATATAAGACTTACAAAGAATAAATACTCAAGTGGCAAAAGAAAATATTGTATTAGCAATACTCACATTAAATGTAAATGGATTAAAAGTCTCCAGTCAAAAGGCAGAGACTGACAGAATAGATAAAAATAGCATGACCCAACTATATGCTGTTTACAAGAGAATAACCTTACTTTCAAAAACATAAGTAGGGGGCCGGCTGTAGCCCAATTGGTAGGGTGCCAGTTTACTACATAGGAGGCCCCGGGTTTGGTTCCTGAGGCCTCCTCGAGCAGGCAGACCACCTTGAGAAGGCAAGCCGCCATGGGCAGGGCAAGCCCCGCGACCAGGGCAAGCCACTGTGAGCAGGGCAAGCTGCTGCAAGCAGGCAGGATGCCGCGCAGTGAGCTGACTTGGCAGGTCGCTGCAGCGGGGGGAGACAAGCAGACACAGGAGAACACAAAAATGAACACAACAAGAACAAGCAGAAAGGGGGGAATATGTAATAAATAAAAAAAATAAATCTTTAAAAAAAAACAAAAAAAAACCAAGTAGAATGAAAGTGAAAGGATGGAAAAAAATATATAAATATAAAACATGCAAGTGCAAGTAGTAACCAAAAGGGAGCTCGGGTAGCTATCGTAATATCAGATAAAAAATACTTTAAGTCAAAAACTGTTGAAAGGGACAAAGAAGGGCATTATATGGTGATAAAGGGTCAATTCAGCAAGAAGACATAACAATTATGAATACATATGCACCTAACATAAGAGTCCCAAAAGATATGAAGCAAACATTGACAGATATCAAGGCTGAAATAGAGATTCTACATTAAAAGTAGGAGACTTTAATATGCCACTGTCAATAATGAATGCAAGATCAATAGGAAAGAATAGAAGGCTTGAATGATACTCTAAACCATCTAGACCTAACAGACATATACGAGAGAACACTTCACACAACAGTAGCAGAATACACATTATTGCTAGTGTCAATGGATCATTCTCTAGGATAGACCAAATAAATCTCAATAAATTCAGAAACATTGAGACTATAACAATGTAACTTCTCCGACCACAATGGAATGAAGTTATAAATCAATAACAGAGGGAAAAATGGAAAATTCACAAATATGTGGAAATTAAATAGTGTATGTGTAAACAACCAATGAGTCAAAGAAGAAAGCACAAGGTGAATGAAGTAATATTTTGAGGGGAATGAAAATGAAAACACAAAATACCAAAACTTATGGGATGCAGCAAACACAGTGCTAATCGGGAAATTTATAGTTCTAAATGCTTACATTAAAAATGAAGAAAGATCTCAAATCAGAGACCTAACCTCACAACTTGAGGATCTAGAAAAAGAAGAGCAAACTCAAGACAAAGCAAGAAGAAGGAAAGAATTAAGAAAGATTAGGGTGGAGAAAAATGAAATAAAGAATAAAAAAGCAAAAGAGATACTCAACAAAACCAAAAGTTGATTCTTTGAAAAGACCAATAAAATTGACAAACTTAAGGATGAAAAAAAGAGAGAGGACACAAATAACTAAAATCAGAAATTGAAAGGGGGACACTATTACTGACCCCACTGAAATAAAAAGGACTATCAGGGGATACTATGAACAACAAATTACAAAACCTAGATGAAATTCCTAGAAATACACAAACTACCTCTTCTGACTCAAGAAGAAATAGGTCTTAATAAATCAATAAGTAGGAAAGAAATTGAGGCAGTGATCAAAAGCCTCTCAACAAAGAAAAGCCCAGGACCAGATGGATTTACAGGGGAAATTCACCAAACATTCCAAGAAAAATTAACGCCAATTCTTCTCAAACTCTTCTGAAAAACTAAAGAGGAGAGAACACTCTCTAATTCATTCTATGAAGCCAACATCACCTATCAAAGCCTGATAAAGACACCACAAGAAAAAATTTACAGACCAACATCTCTTATGAATATAGATGCAAAACATCCTAAACAAAATACTAGCAAACTGAATTCAACAGCACACGGAAAGAATTACACACCATGATCAAGTGGGATTTATCCCAGGTATGCAAAAGTGGTTTAACATAAGAAAATCAGTTAATGTAATTGTGCTGGTTTGATTCTTTTGTGGGACCCAGAAAATTATGTTCTTAAGCTAACCCATTCCTGTGTGGGTAAGCCTATTGTATGCGGGACCTTTTGGCTAGATTCAGTTCAGGGCCTTCTAATAGATTACAGGACCCAGAGTGGGTCCTAATCTTCTTATGGAGTCCTTTACAAAGTAAAAGAATTGACTATCTAGTAATAAATTTAACCAAGGATGTTAAGGACTTAGACATGGAAAACTATGAAACATTGCTAAAAGAAATGAAGGAAGTCCTAAATAAATGGAAAGGCATTCTGTGTTCACGGATTGGAAGAATAAGTATTGTTAAAATGTCAATTCTACTCAAAGCTATTTTAAGATTCAATGAAATCCCAATAAAAATCCCAACAGCCTTATCTGCAGGAATGGAAAAGCCAATCATAAAACTTATATGGAAGGGAAAGGAGCCCCAGAGATCAAAAGTCTTCTTGAAAAAGAAGAAAGAAGTTGTTGGGCTCACACTTCCTGATCTGAAAACTTAGTACAAAGCCACAGTAATCAAAACAGCATGTTAACTGGCACAAGGATGTATATATGGACCATTGGAATTGAATTGACAATTCAGAAATCAACTCTTACATTTATGGCCAAAACAGAGTTTCTAATTGGGGTAATGGAAAAGTTTTGATAATTGATGGTGGTGATGGTAGCACAATATTGTGAATGTGATTAACAGCAGTGAATAATATAATTGAAAGCTGTTAAAAGGGGAAATTCTAGGTTGCATATATGTTACTAGAATAAAAATTAAACCAAATCAAACCAAACCAAGCCATAAGACTCTGCAATCCAAACAGTGAAACCCAATGTAACCTATGGACTATAATTAATAGTACAATTATTAAAAAGTTCTTTTGTCAATTGTAAAAAGTGCACCATACTGATGGCAAGGTGTTAATAATAGGGGGGGTATATGGAAACTGTATTTTATCCATTATTTTTGTGTAAACTTACAATTTTTCTAATAAAACAAATAATAAAAAAGATCATGGCATGTCATGTTACAGAATGTAAGGTGGGAATCCAACTCTTAATTCTATTTCACATGATGAGCTTATTTTTCTATCCTTTCTTAAGCATTATTCCACATTAATTTGGGCCATTTTTATCATCGCATATCAAATTACACATAAATATAAAGGTAAATAAATATATTTATATTGTGCTTGTAGCAGTTTGGCAGTTTGATATAATTATGAATTCCAAAAATAGATATTGGATTATGTGTGTAAACTGGTCTGTGATTAAATTTTGATTAAGGCTTTGATTGGGCCACGTCAGTAGGACGTAGAGTCTCTACCTACTTTGTGGGTGGGGACTCACAGATAAAACTACACGGCAGAACAGAGGAGTTAGTTAGAGTTTTGATGTTGGAGTTCTAATGCTATGTTTTGAGCTGGAGCCCTGGGAAGCAAGCACACAGAGGAGCTTGATCATGAGGAAGGAGAGATGGCCCGGGGAAAAGAGATGAGCCATTTGCCTGATAGTCTACAACTAAACCCAGAGAGAAACAGAGACCCAGAAAGAGAGACAAAGCATAGAGACCCAGACCATGGAGTCTTAAGAGGAAGAGGAAGGCTGAACATTGGCAGCCATATTGCTCCAACATATGGCAATAGACTGGGTGAGGGAAGTAACTTATGCTTCCTGGCTTGGTAACTGTAAGTTTCTACCCCAAATAAATAACCTTTATAAAAACTGACCAATTTCTGGTATTTTCCATCAGCACCCCTTTGGCTGACTAATACAGAATTTGATACTGAGAGTGGGGTAGTGCTTTTGCAATTACCAAAATGTTGGAATGGTTTTATAAATGGGTAAGGGGTATTTTTTGGAGGAATTGTGAAATGCTTTATGGAAAAGACCTATAGTGCTTTGAAAAGACCGTTGATAGTAATATGGAGGCTAAAGAGAGTGTTTATGATGCCTTGGAATTAAATGATGAAACCATTACTGGAAACTGGAGGAAAGGCGATCCATGTTTTAAAGTTGCAGAGAACTTAGCAAGATTAACTCCTGGTGTAATATGGAAGACAGAATTTGAAAATGGCGAACCTGAGCATTTAGCTGAAGAACATTCCAAGGTAAACTCAGAGAATGTGGCTTGGCTTCTCTTTGTACCTTATAGCGAAATACACTAAGGACTGAAATTTTGGGCACAAAGAAAACAGAAACTGATCCCAGAAATTCCAAGTCTCTGGAAATTGAGCTCCCAGACAATAGTGTCCCATTTGAAGACGTAACTAAACTTGGAACTTGCAAATCAGGATTGAAGATGAAGTTATCTAGGAAAGACTTCTGGAAAGTCTTACTGTCTGATGGCTTGGACCCCTGCTTCCTGCATGCTAAACCAACAAAGTTTCTGCGAGAGCTGTATGAACAAAACCACTGTCAGCTTGGACAAAAAAGGACAGGGAAAGGAGAGAGTGAAGAAGAAACAGCTTTAGGAAGGAAACCATGGAAGCTGATATCTGGAATTAAGACATCACCTTGGGCCAAGAGAGGAGCCCCACCCATGTGTGCAGAAAAGGTGAGTTTGTCCCAGCAGTTAAAGAGGGTGGATATTCCCAGCCAATGTTCTGGGAGAGTTTTGTCTCCCCAGGGTACAGGGAGGGTGGAGCACATTCCTTAAAGATTAGGGCAGTTAAGGTCACCCCACAGGTCTGAGAGGTGTGTGCCTGTCCCCCATGGATTAGAGAAGGCCAGGTGGTCAACCCATTGCTCTAAGAGGGTTGAACCTGTATGCCAAAGGTTAGGGGGAATGTTGTCTTCACCCCACTGTACTAGGGGGACTAAGACTCTAACCCAAAGATTGGGTAAGGTGTGGCAATCACCCCAACACTCTTGGAGGGTAAGATCTGGAACTTGGTTGACACCCAGATGCTTGATGAGGGTGGAACCAAGAAAATGGCCATTGGGCAAGCTTGTGGAAAGGGGTGGGTCCCCATGTGGCACCAAGGAGAAGAAACCATCATCTTAAGAATGACTCTCAGACCTTGAAATTGAATGAAGGATGTCCTGCAGGTTTACTGAACTGTAGAGGACCCATGACACATGTTTAACCTCCCAATTTCTCCTTATGGTAATGAAAATGTTTATTCTTTGTCATTCGGTTTGTGTATTGGATGCAGTTAAATGGTTTTGTAGGTTTCAGGGGTCTACAGTAGACAGGACTTTGCCTCAAGAAAAAGTGTATTTTTTAAAAATAATTATGATATGATTTTGTACTTGCATTGTTACTTATTTAAGGGTTTTTTAATATTGTAATGTAATTTTGGAATTCAGAGGGAGGAGTGTAGCAGTTTGGCAGTTTGATATAATTTATGAATTCCAAAAATAGATATTGGATTATGCTTGTAAACTGTTCTGTTAATCTGGGCATGATTAAGTTATGATTAGGGCATCGACTGGGCAACATCAACAGGGTGTTGAGCCCCACTCCTTGGTGGGTGGAGTCCCGAAGATAAAAGACACGGCAAAGGACAGTGTTGGAGCAGTTTTGAGTTGGAGTTTTGATGTTGGAGTCTTGAGCTGGAGCCCCGGGAATAAGAGAGCTTGGAGAGAAGGTCCCAGAATAGAGACAAGCCATTTGCCTGATAGTCTACAGCTGGCCTTGTGGAGCGAGGCAAAGCGTAGAGAGCCTTATAGTCTACAGCTGACCTTGTGGAGGAACCAGAGGAGCTAAGCCTGGAGAGAAACGCAGCCCTGGGAAGAGCAGAACCCAAGAAGCCTGAATCCTGGCAAACGTCGGCAGCTGCCTTGCTCCAATATGTGGCAATGGACTTTGGTGAGTGAAGAAATTTACTTTATGGCCTGGTAACTGTGGACTTCTAACCCAAATAAATACACTTTATAAAGATCAACCAATTTCTGGTATTTTGTATTAGCACCCCTTTGGCTGACTAATACCGTGCTCTAGTCTACTCAGCAGGGATATTTGGATACAACTTCCCTAGTTTTCCTGTTTTCTAATTATTATAGCCTGGTCTTTGTTTTGGTCAGCCACAGGCGTGCCTTTTGAAATATACCAAAGATTGGTCGGTCTTTATAAAGGGTATTTATTTGGGGTAGAAGCTTACAGTTACCAGGCCACAAAGCATAAATTTCTTCCCATACCAAAGTCCACGTGTTGGAGCAAGATGGCTGCAAAAGTCTCCACGGTTCAGGCTTCCGGGTTCCTCTGTTCCCAGGGCGGCGTTTCTCTCCGGGCTTAGCTTCTGTTTCCTTCACGAGTTCAGCTGTAGACTATCGGGCGAACGGCTCACTCCAACATCAAAACTGCTTCTCAAATCTCCTTCTCCAAATCTCTTCTCTCATTCTGCTTTTCTCCAATCTCTGCTTTTCTAAATCTGCCTTTCTCAATCTGCTTTTCTCTGCCTCTTGTCTAGCCTTTTATACTTGAGACCACGCCCACCGAGGGGTGGGGCTTAAAGTCTCACTGACGTGGCAGTTAACGCCCTACCCATAACTTAATCATGCCCAGATGAACAGATTAGTTTACAAACATAATCTAATCTGTATTTTTGGAATTCATAATTAATTAATCAAACTCAAACCATTACAGTCTTAAATATTTCTCTTCTTTTTCAAAAGGGATTTACCTGTATACCTTTATCATTGCATATAAATTCTAGAGTGATGTTGTAAAGTTTCCATAAGTGCTAGTTAGAATTATGTTTAGTATTGCATTAAATTTATAGATTAATTTGGGGGAGAATTGATACATTTATTATATGAAGGCATTCTACTCAGGAATAGGGTATACCTCTCATCTG
This sequence comes from Chaetophractus vellerosus, assembly GCA_004027955.1. Lineage (NCBI taxonomy): Eukaryota > Metazoa > Chordata > Mammalia > Cingulata > Chlamyphoridae > Chaetophractus > Chaetophractus vellerosus. The sequence goes on from PVKH010026832.1 coordinate 10,526, forward strand.
TTCCTTATATAAAGTTTTACTTCTTTCACTATAAAGATCGTGTGAATTATTAGATTAATTGCCAGATACTTTATACTTTGTTCTACTTTTGAGACAGTGTTTTCCATCGTATTATGCTTTCTAATTAGTCATTAATCATCTTTGTAAGTTGATCTTTTGGTCAGCAATTTGCCAGAACTCCCATATAAGTTTTAATAGTATTTTGATTATACTGGGGTTTCTATGTAGATAATCACATCATTAACAAATGATGGTTTACATTACTTCTTTTCCAGTCCTACACATTTCATTTTTCTTTTCTTATAATATTTATCAGAACCTGAGTTACCATGTTAAACTGTGACAACAATAATAAGCATCCATCTCTAATTTCTGATATTAAAGTGACTATCTCTAAAATTTTCCATTAAACACAATGTTTACCATAGGATTTTGATTTATAGCCTTTATATCATGTAGTCATTTTCTTCTTATTCCTAGTTTCCTGACTATTGTGAATACAAGTTAATTATAATACAAATGCTTTTCTGCTTCTATTAAGATTTCTTTCCCCCTTAGTATATTAATGTGATGAATTAACATAACAAATTTTCTGGTGTTTAACCACTCTGCTTTTAATTCATAGTTAGATTTAGCTAGTTAATATACAATTTTAACATCTATATTTTTAAATGAAATGGACTTATGATATTTTCTTGTACTGTAAGGGTTAAAACTAATGTTGTATTTTAGCCTTAGTAAAAGAGTCAGATGGTTTTCCCTCTTTCTTCTGTTTCTAGAACAAATTGCGTATCACAGAGATTATCTGTTCTTGAAAACATAGGTAAAATTTACCCATAATAACTTCTTAGTCTGGACTTCTTTTCTTTGATTGTAGTCAGGGGAGAGTTGGACTTTGATTACTGTTTCAAGATTTTTACAAACTGCTGGCTGATTTAACTTTTCTATTTCTTCTTATGCCAATTTTGATATTTACATTTTTTCCAGAAATTTGACAATTTACCTGGATTAATAAATGTAATAACAGTTTATTTTTAAAATCTCTTTTTTATCTGTAGTTGTTTCCATTTTTTCGTTGTTTTATTTACATCTCATTTTATTCTACACTCTTTTTTTCTATTGAACTGGTGCCTATTACTTTATTCTTTTAAATAATTAGCTTTTGGTTTAACACACACTATTTTTTCCTTCTCTCCTCTCTGCTTCCTTTCATCTCAATTTCACTGATTTTGCCTTTATCTTTATTATGCCCTTCCTTCAAGTTTCATTATGACGTTCTCTCTTCTTTATCAAGTTTCTTATATTGAGTGTTTATTTGGCTAACTGTTTTCAATCTTTCTTTATTTTTCTGACAAATATGTTTTAAGGTAAAAATTTCCTAAAAATTGCTTGTGTCCTACAAGTGTTTAAAGCTTTTTCATTGCCATTCAATTCTAATGTTTTATAATTGCCCTAATTATTTTCTCCATATTCAAAAGTTATTTAGCATCATCTTAGAAAGTATTCATGGATTTTTAAAACTATCTTTCTTTTTGCTTTATAAGTTTATTGTATAATATTGACAATAAATTGTTTGGGATTTACAGAGGCTTTCTTTGTGATCAATATTTGTTATTGATGCAAGTGTGCCAAAAAATTTGTATTCTTTGCTTGAAAGGTATGCAATTTTATATAGAGAGATACACAAAGTTACATTTGGAAAAATATAGAAGACTTGAGTCACACAAGTTTTCTGAACTAATACATATATTTATTCAATGTAAGTGTTAATTGTTTTTGTCTGACTGATCTATTGATTTCTGTTAGGAATATGTTAAAATCTCCAACTACAGCTGTTAGTTTACTTATTTCTGTATATATTACTGTTAATTTTTGCTTCTTATATTGTGAGGCCTTATATAATGTAAGTAACATATTTGTTCAAGATCATTATACCAGGGCCTTTCATTAACCTTTACAGTGCCTTGGAGCAAATCTGAAAACATCTTGCTTCTATATAGCCAGGGCTTTGTGGGTATACAATTGAGCAGAGTGCAGGCTACAGTTGACTCCTTACCAGGCTCTTTTTGGCAAAGTGCAAACTGTACAATTCAAAGTGTTATTGATTATAATTTTTAGATTTAGTGTTCACTTTTTTTCTAGAATGTAATACCTCTCTTTATCCTTTATGACATTTTTGATATTGAATTCATTTTTTTCAGATTGAAAATTTTTAAAATTTTACATATGCCCATCATATTTTTTCATGCCTTTGATTTTTCATATTCTCTTTGTACTTTTATTTTCAGCAGATTTCTCATAGGCAATATATTGATGGATCTTATTTTGGGGATCATGATTGTTAATTTGTTTCTTAAAATCTAAACTGAAGTCGGTATATGTGATGGCTAGGCTAATGTGTCAACTGGGCCAGGTAACTGTGCCCAGCTGTTGGGTCCAGCAAGCCTGGGGCTAATTGCATCTGCATCAATCAGCAAGATTGGATGAAGAATGGATGACGCTGTTATCCATTCAGTTGACTGCTTATAAAAGGGAACTGATTTCAACATTCGGAGAGAATTTCCCAGCTCGTCGTTTGACAGCGAACTTCTCCCAGGAACTCATCG
>PVKH010026833.1:0-13133 GCA_004027955.1 Chaetophractus vellerosus
TACTCACTTTGAAATTTCTTAGCCGGGCCGGCTGGATAGCCCAGTGGATAGGGCGTCGGCATACCACATGGGAGGCCCTGGGTTCGATTCCCGGGGACCTCTCCTAGCGGGCAGACCGCCTTGAGAATGGCAAGCCGCCATGGGCGGGCCAGAGCCGCCGTGGGCAGGGCAAGAAGCTGCCACGGACATGGCAAGAGCCGCCACGGGCAGGGCAGGTCGCCCGCGAACTGCAGCAAGCGCCGGCCGTGAACGGACGCAGAGACCGCCCACAAGCGGGGAAAGCCGGGCCTGCGCAGTGATCATTCTCGGCGCGTCGCCGCAGCGGGGGGAAGGGGAGATATGTAATAAAATAAATAAATCTTTAAAAAAAAAAAAAAAATATTGGTCATTGGGAGAACATCCAAAGTAATGAGGTGGTCTAAGGCACATATAGGACCAGTAATTTAGAATGTTTCATCATTTTAAGGTAATCTATTCTTAATAAATATGATAATAACAGGTGTTGGGGCAAGGGGAACAAATGGACAATAAATTACATACTTTTATAAAGTATAAAGTATTTGAAAACACACTTAAAAAATAGTGAGCTATAAAAAGAATTCCCTTATTTAAAAAGTAGTCACTAACTACCTAGTCGCCGTCTTTAAAATAACTTACCTTATATTTAAATATATCCATTTACATATTTAAGAAATCAGCAGTAATCTAAAAACAAACAAACAAATCAAAAACAACCAAATGGCATTATTCTCTTTTTAATGGGTAATGAATCTGTTGACTCCCAAGACAGACAAGCATGTTGAAATTAACTGAGGATAGAGATTTTTTGTTTCAGTAGTTTCTTATTTAATAGAATTGCAAATATATCAAATTTAACTTGAAAATTAACTCATTCAGGGGGCCAGCTGTAGCCCAATTGGTAGGGCACAGGTTTACCACATAGGAGGCCCCAAGTTCGGTTCCCGGGGCCTCCTCGAGTGGGCAGACTGCCTTGAGAAGGCAAACCATCATGGCAGGGCAAAAGCCGCCAAGGGCAGGGCAAAGTCCCCGTGGGCAGGACAAGCCACCCGCGAGCAGGACAAGCCGCCCGCAAGCAGGCAAGGCCGCCCAAAGCAGGCAAGGCCGCTGCCCGGTGAGCTAACTTGGTCCTGCAGTGGGGGGAGACAAGCAGACACAGAAGAACGCAAAAATGAATGCAGCGAGAGCAAGCAGAAAGGGGGGGGGTATGTAATTTTAAAAAAATCTTTAAAAAAAAAAAGAAAATTAACTTATTCAGTCATAGGATCTGGCACAGTGATTAGAAAGAAATAGGTCTTTCTTAAATTTTTTCTGTATTCCCTTCCTTTTCTTATTTTTGTCTCCCAATTAGCCATATATATAGTTACAAACTATTCTACATGAATCAGGATTTCTGATGCTATGAAGACTGCATACAATAAAAATCAGTAAGGGAAGAAGATAAGGGGTGATTTAGCTCTATCTCCAAAATCAATGTTATAAAGAAAATTTAACAAATATATTTGCTTTTCTTAGATCTACTTTTATTTTTCTCCTAACACCCCAAAAAAGTCCTTTTATTTAACATATTTTATATGAAGTATTTTTATTCTTTAGTTTTGACGTGATTAAATGAAAGCTTTTTGAATTTTAAAGGGCAACTCACTATACACTAACAGCCTGAATACAACTTAACTGCTGCAAACTTATGTCTTGTTGGTATTTAAAAGTAGGGTAAGGATGAAGATATTTGGCAAGGGTATCACTATGAGCAGTTTTTGAGGTCTTCTCAAAAGTCCATTCTAGATTATTCAGGGAGGCTCACTACCTTGACAGATTAGCCTATTCTTTCCTTCCTCCTCTTATTCTGCCTGCATTTTCACCATTTCATTGATTGCCAAGTTCTCCAGAAGAAGAGACAAGCACAAGAAATGAAAATAAAACCCATCTATTTCCAAGATTCCCAATGAGTCAATTTCATCATCAGTCATCAGAGCACTTTTTGACCATTTATGTGGATCATTTTCTATTAGCAAGAATGTCCATTTAGTTTGTACTTTACAATTAGTATTTTTTTTTACCAGAATGCATGCTTTTAAAAATGACTTGAAGAGTTGACTTACACATTTCCAAATATATTCAACATAGCTACAGATATAAATGGACATTTTATTGGTTATTATAAATCTGTGCTTGATGGAAATACATTCTGTGACTTAGATATAGTTTGCTGAATAGCATAGTGACTCTAATTCATGTAAGATTTTCCATCTTTACTAGGAATGACTGAAAGCTAGCAGTACAAAACTTTCATTGACTCAATGAGAATTATACAGCCGTTTGGGCCACTGAAAAGTATAAAATGTTATTCCCAATAACCACCAAGGACAGAAATGTGAATAGGATAATACAATATTTTGAAAATATTTTAATATATGCCATTTTTGTTGCCTGTGCTACTAATATATACATTGATTGAGTAATAAATACACTACCATTACACAGAGTGCAATATTTTTAGTATTCATAACTCAAAATTAATGCTGCTATTATCTCAAAAAAGGAATATATAAATACCATGCCCAAATTCCAAACTAATGCTCAAGAGGCTATTATTAACAAAAACTACAAAATAAACAGGTCAGGCATTATATTTTTAAGCATGATTCCTGTAAACACAGCAAAGATCACTTTTTCGGGCCTGACATTTCATGTGATGGCTTTAAAAGAAAACATAACATACATAACCAACCACTTTTTTTTTGCATAGGGAATGAATTAATTTTTTTAAATGCAGCAATCTTTCAATGAAATATCTTCACATAGCACTTGTTTTCTGTATGAATTCAGAACATTTGAGCAATAAAAGTGCTCTGCATAAGTTTATAAAATATGCTTTCCAGATTTAAAATTTAACAGTAAATTTTCAAAACAAGTCATAGTTATGATTCTAAAATATTATGTACATAATATATGACTACAGGAGGAAATGCCTCACTGTAGCATAACACAGTGTACAAATATGAAGCACAGTGTTTAGTAAATTTCCCTTTAGTTTTTCCTCACATCAGTGCATAAGTGGCTAATGATTACATTATACAACATGCCCTATTCTACTTGTTGCACATAAAGTAGAAGAGGGATGTGAGGACTAATTTAAAGTAGATAATGAAAAAAAAAGGCTAAAATACAGTACATATGCTTTAAACAGTGCACTTCATAAAATAGCTTGTTTTATTCATACTCTTTTATAAAGTGCAGTATTACTTAAAACAGAGACATGTACTTTAATATTTTGCAATAATCATTAAAAGAAATTGGCAGGAAAGAGCAGTGCAAAATCAAAAACATACATATCTTAGCATGCATCATATAGATCCCAAATGTATTCTATGGGATCTTAAGTTCTTACATCTTTTTTTTTTTCACTTTTTAGAAAAAGATTAATAATAGCTGGTTATCATCATATGTAACCATAAAAAAATAATAAGTTAAAATTCTCTCTCAAGAAATAAGTATATGCCACACATAAAATTCATTACACAATCTTTTTGAAAACAGACTTTTTTCTCTAATAAATCACTGTTCATGGGGTGCAAATCTCCTAAAAACCCATGCTGTCTCCAAGGTGAAGCAAAAGGTTTCATCACAGTACAAGTCAAGTCTTGCTGGCAGACATCTAATAACTTCTGACTTATTTTGTAAGCAGCTCAAATCCAAGCTGTCCCAATTAAATTTACAACAAACTTCGCTCTTTCAAGAACAGTCCTGCTGACATCATTCTAAGTTATTAAATAGCATAACATGTGCTTTATTCACAGTAACATTTTCTGTCCAGTGCTTTCGGATGAGGATAACCAAACAGGTTTTCCTGAAAAAATTCACTAAGAGGCAGATTCCAATGACACAAACGGGACACATTTTTAAAAGCACAAAACATTACCTCAGGCATATGCTGAGGGAAATAAAGGTGCAAGGGTCATCAATTACATTGCTACCATTCCTACACTACTCAGTCTGAGAAATGGAAGAGGGTCTCTGGATTACTGCCATCAGCAGGGTTGCTTGGCTGCAGTGTCTTTGTAGGTGTAGTTTTACCATGAGAATGAGAGGAAGAAGAATGAGAACTTTCACTCGAGCTGCTGCGAGTCTCCGTGCTGGTGCTTGTCTTTTTCATTTTCCTTCTCTTTGCCAAAGGAGCCTTATCGACATTCTGCAGGCAAAACCCTTCTCTCTTGTATTTATTAAAGGCCTAGGGGAGAAAAAAGGGAATCCCTGTGAAGGTAAAACTACTCAAAGTTTTCTTAGTTATGACTTGTAGTAGAAGACAGCTTTCATTTGACAACCGTAGCTTTAAGTTGTTTTGACAAGGAAGTCTTTAAAACAATTATATCCAAACCTCCTGGCTGGGTACAGAAGTCCATGGGAAAAGAATTCGGAGTGCTTTGTTTATATCAAACCAGCTAGGCATCCAGAAGTCTTGATGCTAATAATAACCCTTTGAAGAAATCAGCTACATCCAAGTAAGAAACCATCAACTGACTGGAAATTCCTGAAGCATATAAAAATACCTAAAGCACCCAGTAACTTTACAGGTTCTGTGCCTGTGATTTAAAATTCCGACCACAAAGTCTCAACACTGAGTGGATCTGATCTATTATAGGGTCTTGCTCTCCACTTCCAATTAAATGAAATTTGGGGATATCTTGGGCACTTTTAATATATAGAAAGAAAGTCAACCCTACACACTTCATCCTGGCTTCCTCTTCCCAGCAGGCTATCTTTAGTTTTCTTAGCCTCGGCTTAGGCAGAGCTGTGGCTACTCCTGACAACCTTGCATCACACATCACTGAGAAGGTCTGGGCCATCTGGTACATGTTCATACAGTTACATCTCTCCACACCTCAAGATAACCTAGTTTATTAAAGTTTTAATTCATTTCTGCAGCTGAAAAGGAAGAGCTATCCATTCTCCTTTCTCAAGATAATCTCTTCCGGGGAGTGGATGTAGCTTATGTGGCTGAGCACCTGCTTCCCATTTATGAGGTCCTGGGTTTGAGCCCCAGTACCTCCTAAAAACAAACAAAAGAAAAAAGCAACTCTCACTGGGGAGTGGTTGAGCACCTGCTTTCCATATATGAGGTCCTGGGTTCAATCCCTGGTACCTCCTAAAAAGAAAAAAAGAAAAAAAAAGCTAATTTTTTCAGAGGTAATTTTACTGCTCCCCAACTCATCTATTCCATAGACTAATTATGTATAAATATTATACTTTACATGCTAAAAACAAACGTGCATAATCTACAGTTACTTCGATGTCGTCTCAGCCTTTCAAACATGAAATCTATACTGAATACCATCTAACTTACTTCAATATTGTCTCAAATTTGTTACTCAGTTATGGTCTGGATGCATACCATAGATACTCCGACCGTCTGCAAAATGTGACATATCCTCACAACTCTGGAAGATGTTGTGCACAGAATGGTTGTTGAATTAATGGGCTTTCACATGTGCCTCATTCCTGATGTTTACTTATAGTTTTAAACTCAGTTCTTAATGTGTATTTACGGAGTTAGCTTACTTGGGAGAAAAGTTCTATTATTCCTGTTGTTTTCATTACCTCTTGAAAATTTTCAACTATTCAAATACCAGACTACTTTCCCATCTCACAAACTCATTCTAAACGTTAAATAAATATTTCAGGGGCTAGCAGTGACTCTGGTCACCCATACTTTCTGTTTATATCTGTTTATACCATCAAGCAATTTATAAAAAACCTACCTAATAATACAAAAAACACACACCTAAGAATAACTAAAAACAAACAAACAAACAAAAAAACAAAAACAAACAAAACAACAACAAAAACCTACCTAAAATTAAAAAGACACGGTGGCAGTTTGACATTGTTTATGAATTCCAAATATAGATATTGGACTATGTTTGTAAATTGGTCTGTTCCTCTGGCCGTGATTAAATTATGATTAGGGCTTTGATTGGGCCACATCAGTAGGGGGCGGGGACTCAGAGAAACCGCACGGCAGAGAAAGGAGGTTGGACTTTTTGACCTGGAGCCTGGGAAGTAAATACATAGGAGAGAGCAGAGCAGCTGAGCCCAGAGAGAAATGAGCCCCAGGAAGGGAAGAACCCAGGAAGCCTGAACCTTTGCAGATGTTGGCAGCCATCTTGCTCCAACACATGGCAAATGACTTTCGGGAGGGAAGTAACTTATGCTTTATGGCCTCATAACTAAGCTTCTACTGCAAATAAATACCCTTTATAAAAGCCAACAGATTTCTGGTATTTCACATCAGCATTCCTTTGGCTGTCTAATACAGATATAAAAATTATTTTAAATGTATTACTAAGAGTACATCTATAAAGTTTTAGAGTAAGAAGAGCTGATGATGATTCTTTTTCAAAATGCCCTACTACACAGAGCACAAGGGGCCTTACATGGAAGGTTGCTTTCACACAGGTATGTACAGCAGCTCCAGAAGATCCTAGAATGTCTGGAGTCATCAGAGGATTTGAAGACAGCTGGCTGCCATCTTGAAGCCATTCATTGTATCTCAAGCCAGACATTTTAAGCCTTTTATTTGGATCAACTGTGAGAAGTCCTGAGGAAATAAATAAGATATTTTAATTTCATGATTTGTCATCTAAATCATAGTTTAAAATCAACCTCACACATAAATCTCAATGATGTTCATAGAACATGCTGGTTTATATAAGGCTTCAACCTTCAAAGATAATTATATTTTCATATACATTTAAATCATCTAGTGAATACTGACTGCTAATGGTAAAGTCCACAAAAGCTTATTTCTAGGAGGCTATAAGCTAATTGGCTTTGAATCAGAAGAAAACCATCCCAAAACAGACTCCCACTGATGTCATACGATTCAAATGAACAAAATGCTTCCAGATCTACCTCATTCATAGACCAAATATTTACTGAGCATCTTCTACAAGTCAGGGAGTATAGTAAAGCACTGGAGATATGGGGATGAAGACTCAAAGAGGAGCTTTTGGGAGAAAGAGACAAAATCCAGCTATTATAACATTAGAAGACAAGTGCAAATAGCAAAATACACATGCATAGTATGTCTTCTCAGAGGAAGGGCCCGGGCCCAAGGAAAGGGTTCAGCCTAGGAAATGTGGGCACTCTAGAAGGATTCCAGAAGGTAAGTCCCATCAGATAAGCAGAAGTTGGCTAGATGAAGAGGGTTGTTTCAGAAATTAAGAAGAGTATGTGTAAGAGCATGGAGGATCCCAACCAGGGCACATAAGAGGACTTCAAGTACTCTGCAATGGAAAACCAGGGTGACAAGGGGGCCAGATCATGAAGGGCTAATGAGTTTGACCTGAGTTACTGTTAACTTCTCTAAAGGATTTTTAACAGAAAAGAGACATGATCCCATTTGGATATTAGATTACTCTGCTGATACAGTATGGATGGACAGGTAAAGTCAGAAGTAGGACAAGTTGAAAGGATATTGCAAGATTGGAGGAGAGGAATGAATACAAGAATTAAGGAAGGGGCCATGTGAATGAGGTGGAGACAACAAGGAGGGATATTTAGGAGGCTGAGGCTGCAGGATTTAGTGAATGGCTGTGGAAGACAAGGAAGGTGCAGCTATCTAGGATGATATCCCGATTTCTGTTTCAGTGAGCTGGCTTCTTGCCAAGAGTGCCAAGAGTGGAAACAGGGGAAAGAACAGGTTTTGGGGAAAGGATAGTAAAAATGGATAGTTTAGTTTTGGATGTGTTAGATTTGAGATGCCTGTGGGATCCAAATACTAGTTCATATTGTATATGAGGATAAGATTACTAAAGAGACTGTTCTGAGTAAGAAGAAAATAAGGCTGAAGAAAGTATCCTGGGTACCTTTTAGAACACATATGAATCTCTTGAGTAACTAACAAACAAATAAATGTGTAATGGGAATGATTCTACTTCAATCGCTGTATCATATAAAATATAAAATCTCATTATATTCTTACCTTGGATCAAATCTTTAGCCTCTTGGGATACATTCTTCCAGGCTTCTCCTTCAAAGGAGAAATCCCCCTTTTTAATTTTCTTCATGATTTCCACTGCACTGGTACACGTCAAACTTCTATCATGAGACTGGAATGGAACCTGCCCTGACAACATTGTATACTATCAAGAAGAAAGTAACAAAATAGAATGACTGCCCAAATCACTTTCAAAGCCACTCTAAGAAACTTATTACTAATTTAATTAGCATAATTTACAAAATATTTATGACTAGTAATATTGAGTTTAACAGATTACTTGACTTCTATCACTAAAGTAACCAATACACTACAAAAACTTGTAAACGAAGTGGCCTGGCTTATTATGATACCAAGTTTAAAAATCACTTTTAGGGGAGCGGGTGTAGCTCAGTGGTTGAGTGTCTGTTTCACACGTTCAAGGTCCCGGGTTCAATCCCCGGTACTTCCTAAAAAACAATAAAATAAAGTAAAAATTAAAAATCATTCTTATACCTATATTCAGAGCAAGAAGACCACAAAAGGGCAAATCCAACTGCTTCAAAAAAGATGGTATAGGGGGCCGGCTGTTGCCCAGTGGATAGGGCGCCAGGACACCACATGGGAGGCCCAGAGTTTGGTTCCCGGGGGCCTCTCCGAGCGGGGCAGACCACCTTGAGGGGGCAAGCCGCCATGGGCGGGACAGAGCCGCCGTGGGCAGGGCAAAGCCACCACGGGCAGGGCAAGTCGCCCACGAGCAGAACGGAGTCTCCTGCCAGCAGGGTAAGCCGCCTGCGAGTGGGGAAGGTCGCCGCTCACCGACCGGTGAGCTGACTCGGCGCGTCATCACAATGGGGGGAGACAAAGCAGACACAGAAGAACGCAAAAAGATGAACACAGCAAGAGCAAGCAGAAAGGGGGGGGGATATTAAAAAAAAAAGATGGTATAATGTTAAAGAGAAAATACAGACAGCAGAACCCTTTAATAACTTTTTTCTCCCTATCCAATTCCATACATCTTTTCCCTAGGGCATGTAATCATGGTTGATGCCTTTTAAAATTTTTTATTTAGGCCTTTCCGTTTTGTTTATCAATATCCATGTTTTGATTTTCTTCTCATTGTTGTGCTAAATATAATGAATTATTTATAGCCACCTGTTCACATTGTGCCATGTGTTCAAAATTTATGTTGAAGATTTTTCCCCTTAAAAAAATCAACAAAAAAGCCAAAAACTAAAGCAGGTACTGGGTTTTTGAAAAGTGGTTCTTTAAAATTCTTGGAGGTTTTTTCCTCTGCTTACTGAGTGAGTGAGTCTTGCAGAAATAGAAGGCTAATTATAAATGGTCATGGACTGGCTGGAGTTAAGCAACTGTGACTGTGTGTAGAAGAGAGAGAACCATAAGGCAGCACCATTGCACACTGTGAGGAAAGAGTAGCATCAGCAGGAGCCTGGGCTGAGTGAAGGACGTTCACTAGGACAGTTGGTTAGGAAGAGCCGCAGAAAGGAGAGTCTGTTTCAATCCCAGGCCTCATGAAGAGGTATGGAAGCTACAGGAATGTCCCAGTGACCTTGAAGGAAGACATCATTTTCCTTTTCCTGCCATATATTTGAAAACCAAGCCCGCCTTCACAATGGCAAAATGGTGAGGCAGCTTTTACACAGTGGCTTTCAGAAAAGATGGAACTTCCTGGACAGGATAAGAAAAAGAATATAAAAAGGAAAACCAGGAGATACAATAAGGTAAGCAGTAATCAAGACTTGAGTAAGAAGGAGGGACAATCCAGGAGTAAGACCCAGACAGAAAAGGAGAAGAAACTTGACACCTCTGAGGTTCCCAGAGTCTTTGGGCAAATTTGCACTGTGTGAGAAAGAAAAGAGGGGCCAAGAAGAATAAAAACATATAAACTGAGGGAAGGAGAAGTGGCTCAAGTGATTGGGCTCTTGTCTACCATATAGGACCAGGGTTTGATTCCCGGGGCCTCTTGGTGAAAGGTAAGCTGGCCCATGCGGCGAGCTCGCCTGCACAGGAATGCTGGCCCCTGCAGGAGTGCTGGCCCAAACGGAGAGCTGGCCCGAGCAGAGAGCTGGCGCAGCGAGATGACACAACAAAAAAGAAACACAGAGGAGAGACAATAAGAGATGCAGCAGACCAGGGAGCTGAGGTGGCACAAGAGATTGAGCGCCTCTCTCCCACTCTGGAAGGCCCCAGGATTGGTTCCCAGTGCTGCCTAAAGAGAAGAGAAGCAGACACAGAAGAACACACAGAGAACAGTGAGCGCAGAAACAACGGGGGTAGGGGAGAGAAATAAATAAATAAATCTTTAAACATATATATATATCTTTATATATACTCATGAGAAGAAAAGGAGAATAAACTTTAGTTTTTAGTTTGGAGCAACCTAAGAGGTAAGATACTTGTTTCAAAGAGGGAGAAGCCAGAATATCTGAAGAACACTAAAACTAAACAAAACAAACAAAAAACCCCAAATACAACCATTTCCTAAATCCTTGGTATGGAAAGAAGACTACAAGTTGACCTGAGAGAACAAGAGCCCACAGGCTGGGAGTAACCATCCAGGAGCACAGTGCAGTCATCTGCTGGCTGATCATGTGGTTCTACCTGACCCTCTTCCCAACTCCTTTTCTCATTTACCCTCCATGCAGACACCGAGTAATATTTATAAAATTTACATCTTATCACAACATTCTCCTTTTCAAAGTACTTCACTGACTTCCCAACATCTAAGGATCCCCAAATCCTTAGCATGACACATGGCATCTTTCAAGCTCTGATTCTGGCCTTTCTTTTCCGTCTCCACTCCCGTGGATCCCCTATTCCAACCCCACATTCTGTACCAATAGTTCTTAGGCCTCAATGACTTTGCTTGAACGCCATTTTCTTTCTTTGCCATTTAAATTGTAATTTATCAGGAGGTGTAATTAGGGTCTCTGCCCTCTCTTGTCCATTACTCCAGGAACAAGATATATGGTACACTTTACAGCCTTTTTTAGACCATTTCTTCACCTATAAAATAAAAGTAGTAAGTAATAATATGAAATTATATATTTAAAATACCTAGCATGGTATCTGGCACAGTGTAGGTGTTCAAGCAAATGGGCCCTCTCCCTGGCTCTTAAGGCTTACCTTCTGTGGAAAGAGTCTTCTCTGATCTCATCCTCCACGTCTGTGCCCACACAGCTGAGTGATACCATCCACCCTGCCACGGGACTATGTACAGACCTCTGCTAGATACCTTCTCACTTTGTGGGGCCATTATCTAATATGTGACTGTCCATTCTGCTAAACCAAGAGCTCTTGGAGGGAGAACTAGGTCTTACTTAGCTCTCTATCCCCTGGACTTCATATAGTACCAAACAGAGTTTGCTATCCAATGTTTATTTCCTGAATGAGTAATAACTTCTAAAAAAGACTTAAAATCAGTGATGTGGTGGACACAGTATACTTTTGTCTTGATGAAATAGATGGAAGCCACTAGGACGCAGCCCTGCGTACTCTGTGAAACATATGCCATGTACATCTCAGTTCCACTTCTCTTCTTCAGATGCCAGGAATTCAGCCCATTCTCCTCTTTTTTTGAAGTTCCTACCATCCTCTTGCTACACAGTGGAATATAGTTTCCTCAGCTCTTCCCTTTTTAGGTATAAGCTTCACCTCCCTAAACATGGAACAAAGCCTCTTCTAATATCTATGGGGAAACAACAACAACAAAAAAGAAAGCACAGAAGAGAAATTAGTTCTGCCAATGTTATTAGGTATTGCTAAAGGGCACTTTTCTTATAACCCCAGAAAAGATATAATATAATCACCACTCTACAGATCTGAGAACTGAGTATGACAGGTCGAGAGAGTGACTTGCCCAAGATCCAGCGAACAAGAGGTACTTACTAGTGGTGATGGTGGTGGTGGTGGTAGTAGGAGTAATAAAAATAAGAGCTAAAATTTACTGACTGCTTCGTTTGTGCCAGGCTTTGTTTCAAGCACTCTGTGTGTATAAACTGATTTAGTCCTCATAACACCCCCATGAAGTAGGCACTATTATCTTCATTTTCCCAAAAAGAAATCTTGGACACAGAAAGGCTCAATAATTGGCTTAAGCTACATTGCTAGTAAATGGCAATACAAGAAAATGAATCCAAATGATTTGCTTCCAGAGTCCAAATCAGTATGTTCAAAAACACATTCTACATTTGTTTCACTATTTCTTATACAGAAAGTCGTGAATTTCCAGAAATTTAACAAGATCGTCTTGGTATTCATTTCCTGGTTATATGTCCTCAAGCCCTTCCTGTTTTATTCTGGGAGTCTTTCCTAGAGGGGGAAGCACTCTATGCCCTATATACTCCTATATCCCTATGCTCCTAAGGATGCAGTTCTTTTTTCCTTCCCTTCCTGCTCTTTTATTTTTCAGACTGTTCTAAAAATCAACTTTTATTTAGGCATAACACACATACAGAAAAGTGCCAAATACTAGGTGTACAGTATAATGACTTATCATAAAATGAACACACCTGTACCCAGCACCCATGCCAAGAAAGCGATCATTCCCAGCACCCCAGCAGCTCCCCACATGCCTCGTATGTAGTCCTTCTTCCGACTTCTGACATTATAGTTCTGCCTGCTTTTGAACTGTATATACATGGAAACATGTAGCACGTATTCTTGTATGGCTTCCTTTACTCAATGTGTTTAGTGAGACTCATCTATGCTGCTGTAACAGCAGTTATTCTCTCTTGTTTATTACTGTATGGTCCTGCACCGGGTGTCTATCCCACAGCTTATCTGTCCATGTGATTCAGACACTGCCGAAGCACCGTTTCACATCCTCTTACCCTCACCAGTCTCTGGAGTCCTGCTACTGAGAAAGGAGTCCACACTGTGAGGGCCTCACCTGTCCATGACGACGTACTTCCCACGGTCACAGGCCAACGGGGCTTTGCCTCATGCCTCTTGCCTCCTGTTCTGGGGAGTAGGGGACTTTACTCTGGGGGCAAACCTCTCACTCACTATGAGAGATGGGAGCCAGTGATAAATTCTTCTTCTCCTCCCTAATCCACTGACAGAATGACCTGAGATGTAGCAGGTCACACTAGCTCTTGGAAGATGGTCCCGCGAG
>PVKH010026834.1:0-13138 GCA_004027955.1 Chaetophractus vellerosus
GTGAATTCCAAAAATACAGATTGGATTATTCTTGTAAACTAATCTGTTCATCTGGGCATGATTAAGTTATGAGTAGGGCGTTAACTGCCACGTCAGTGAGACGTTGAGCCCCACCCCTCAGTGGGCGTGGTCTCAAGTATAAAAGGCTAGACAAGAGGCAGCAAAGCAAGCAGATTGAGAAAAGCAGATTGAGAGAAGCAGAGATTTGGAGGAGATTTGAGAAGCAGTTCTGATGTTGGAGTGAGCCGATTGCCGGATAGTCTACAGCTGGCCTTGTGGGGAGACGCAAAGCATAGAGAGCCTCATGGTCTACAGCTGAACTCGTGAAGGAAACAGAAGCTAAGCCTGGAGAGAAATGCAGCTCTGGGAACAGAGGAACTCGGAAGCCTGAACCCTGGAGACGTCGGCAGCCATCTTACTCCAACAGGTGGACTTTGGTATGGGAAGAAATTTATGCTTTGTGGCCTGGTAACTGTAAGCTTCTACCCCAAATAAATACCCTTTATAAAGACTGACCAATCTTTGGTATATTTCAAAAGGCACGCCTGTGGCTGACCAAAACATACACCTATAAACTTCATGGCGTTATTACTAAATCTGGACTTATCTCCCTTGGAGATCAGTTCCAATGGTTCTCCAAGTGTATCTTGTGGTGGCTAACAGGTCAATGTCTAAATGATCCCTTTGGGAGAGTATCAGCCCAAATGTCTGATGTCCAACTATCTTTGGGGCACCACAAGACATTTGTGACAACCATGTAAGAGTTTATGCCAGACTGGACCCTCATATCTGTGACAGACTTTGTACTCTTTTGCTTTAAACAGCAGAGGACTTTTTGTAACGAAAAATATTTCTGTCACTAGAACTGACCATTTAACTCACACATCTGCATGGTTGTGCCAGGGTGTGACCACACCAATCCATACTCTTGTTTCCCCACAGGGGTCCCCCCACCCCCACAAGGCCACAGTCAGTCACAGCTTAGAAAGAAGAGTAAGCCTGCTTGTAAATATGATGATGGCTAATTCTTTATCTTCCAGTGGCAGCTTACTTCTTCATTAATAATTGCTGTGGTGTAAATGGCTAAAGGAGCTTCACATGATATGCTTCAGATTCTGAAGGCTAAGTGTAGTAGACCTAAGAAAACTGCTCTTTTGGAATTTTGATTTATATTTGAGCAACGTTTTTATTGTTCTTGTGAAGGAATAAGCTCTAAAAGTTTTTTTAAAGTGATAAAGTTAAGTCTGAATTCTAAATCTATGTTACTGGCTAAGGCTTTGTTGACAAGCAAAATTAGTTTTTTGAGGAGAAAGTAGCTAAAGGACTCTATTTGGGGTTATTAAAAATTGAATTATATATGAAGTGATTCACCTTGGAATCAAACTTTATTCCCAAGTCATGCAGACAAGTATCTAAAATTGCCAAAGAAACATGATGATACAAGTTCTTGGAGAGTGTCATTTGGAAAACTGACCAATAAATGAAATGAAATCAGGAATTTAGAGCAGTAATAAGGGTATCAATATACTTTAGGTTGAGCAGACTTTTACCAGGAATTTTTACTAGACAGAAGCCAGAGCTAAGAAAGAGCCCTGTTACTGGGTAGTGTGGTCTCATAAAAAACTGGCTGACAAGAAAGCAGGACACTGTATTAAGAAGTCCCCAATGTCCTCCAAGAACTTCAATAATCTGGTAATAAAAGTATTTTCAGGACTTAAGGCAAATACAGAGTCTGCAAATCATTCCTATATGGTTTCCTAGAGACATTGATTTCTAAGCCAATTGTTCATACATTCATTCATTTATTTCTTCATTTATTAAATGTCTGTTTTGTTTTGGAGACCCTGACAGATATTAGTGATCATAGTCCTTGCAATCACTATAGTCATGATATAGTCACATTTCCATCACCCCAAGAGCTCCTTAGTTCCTCTTTACAGTCAATCTCCCACCCCTCCCCCCAATACTGTCCACCCTTGGCCCTTGGCTGTCACTGATCAACTTTCTGCCTCCGTAGTTTTGCCTATCATAGAGTTTTTGTATAAGCCGAATCACATAATATGTTCTATGTCTGGTTTTTTCAATTAGCGCAATTTCAAAAATAATTGCATTGCATGTATCAGTAGTTTTCCCTATTTATAGCACAGTAGTAGTCCAATGAATGCACCAAATTTGTATATTTATTTACTAGTTGATAGATAGTAGTGTTGTTTTCAGATTGGGGCTATAATGAGTAAAGCTGCTATAAATATTTACATATAGGTCTTTGCATGAACATATGTTTTCATTTCTCTTAGGTAAATACCTAGGAGTAAGAATACTAGGAATTCCACGGGTAATTCATGAGAATTCCTGGTTCTTGCCAACACTTGCTATTGTCACATCTGTGGATGTATACTGGTATCTTGTTGTTTTAATTTATATTTTCATGATGATTAATATGTTGACTTTTTTCCTTGTGCTTATTTCCATTTTGATATCTTCTTTGTGGCAGTTTTCTTTCAAAGATTTTGCTTATTTTTTAAAATTTATTTTTAGTCAGGTTGTGTGTCTTTTCGTTACTGAGTTGTAAGAGTTTTTTTTACGTATTCTGGATAAAAGTCTTTCATCAGATGTATGTTTTGCAAATATTTCTCCTACTTTATGGTTTGACTGTTCACTTTCATAATGGTGTTTTTTGAAGAGAAAATGTTTTTAATTTTGATGAAGTTCAAAGCATGCATTTTTTTTTTAGTTCATACTTTTTCTTTCCTATGAAATAACTTTTTTTCCTAACTCATGGAACAAAAGATTTTCTCTTATGTTGTACTTTAGAAATTTTATTTTTTTTCTTCTTTCATATAGGTCAATCACCCATTTCTAGGGAATTTTTTTTTTCAAATTTGATTTGAGGCATGGATTTAGGTTCTATTTTTCTCTTTGCACTATATATCTATCTCTACCAATACTATACTGCCTTGATTATTGAAGTTTTAAATTGAGTCTTGAAATCAGGTAGTATGAATCCTGCAATTTTGTTCTTTTCAAAATTGTTTTGGCAATTCTAGGTCCTTTGATTTTCTATATACATTTTAGAATAAGCTTGTTGATTTCTACAAAAAGCCTGCTGAGATGTTTATTGAAATTGTATTGAATCTATAGGTCAATTTGGGAAGAACTGACATCTTCCAACCCATCCATATGGTATCACTCTCCAATTATTAGAGTCTATTTATTTATTTATTTATTTATTTATTTTGTTACATATCTCCCCCTTTCTGCTTGTTCTTGCTGTGTTCATTTTTGCATCCTTCTGTGTCTGCTTTGTCTCCCCCCGTTGTGGCGACGCGCCGAGTCAGCTCACCGCACAGGCGGCTTGTCCTGCTCACGGGCGGCTCTGCTCTGCTCGCAGGCATCTCTGCTCTGTTCACGGGCAACTTGCCCTGCCCGTGGCAGCTTTTTGCCCTGCCCGTGGCGGCTCTGCCCTGCCCACAGCAGCTTGCCCTCTCAAGGCGGCCTGCCCGCTCGGAGAGGCCCCCAGGAACCATACCCAGGGCCTCCCATGTGGTGAACCGGCGCCCTATTCACTGGGCTACAGCCAGCCCCCAAAGTCTTTTTAATTTCTCTCAGCAATGCTTTAGTTTTCAGTGTATATCTCTTGCATATATTTGTTAAATTTATCCCTAATTGTTTCATACTTTTTAATCTATTGTAATTGACAGTGTTTTTGTAAATTTTAATTTCTAATTATTTGCTGCTAGTATAAAGAAATACAATTGATTTTTGTATATTAATTTTGTGTCCTGAGAACTCCCTAAGGTCACTTAGTCATTGTTTTCTGAGAACTTTCTACATAGAATGTCATATCACTTGTGAAAAAAAGAGTTTTAATTTTTTATTTTTAATGTTCTCTCACTTTTCCTTGCTTTAATGTACTATCTAGGACCTTTAGCACTGGGAATGAATATACTTCCCCTGCTCCTGCTTATAAGGTACAAGAATTCAGTCTTTCACCATCAACTATGATTCTATCTGTAGTTGTTTTTGCAGATGTGCTTTATCGGGTGGAGGAAATTCCCTTCTATTTGTAAAATATTGAGGATTTTATCATGACAGGGTGTAGGATTTTGTCAAATGCTTTTATTGTATCTATTGATATGATTGTGTTGTTTTTATTTTTTAGTCAGCTATTATTTTGAATTACTTTAGTTGATTTTTGAGTGTTAAATCAACCTTACATTCTTGAGGTCAGCTTCACTGTGTCATAATGGATTTTTGTAACTATGTTCATGAGATATATTTGTTCTGCAGTTTTTTTTTAAAGATTTATTTATTTATTTTAATTTCATCCATTTTAAACGCCCCCCCCCCCATTTGCTGGGCAATTCTCTGTGTCTGTTTCCTGCCCTCTCTTCTCATCCTTTTCCTCCTGTCTTCACCAGGATTTGATCCTGGGAACCTCTGATATGGGAGAAAGGCATTCTGCCACCTGTGTCACCTTAGTTCCTGGTTTTTGGTGCATCTCTTCTTGGCCCTCCCTTTGTGTCAATCTCCTGTGATGTCATCATCTTGCTGCGTGGCTTGGTGGGGCCTGGCATGCCCACACAATATTTTTCTTTTATTTTACTGGGAGGTCCCGGGGATTGAACCCAGGTCCTTCCATATGGGAGATGGACACCCAACCATTTGAACCACATCAGCCTCCAGCAGTATTCTTGGTATGTCTGGTTTTGGTATTAGGTAATTGCTAGTGGTGTCATCAAAATGTATTGGGAAGTAGCCCTTCCTCTTCTGTTTTCTAGACAAGTTTGTGTAGAATTTTTATATTTCTTCCATAAATAAATAGAATTCACCAGTGAAGCCATCTAGACCCAGATATGTCTTTGTGGAAATGGATTTAACCATAAACTATTAAAATGCATATAAAACTATTCAGTTAAACTGTTTCATCTTAAATGAGTTTTGGTAGCTTGTGTTTTGCAAAGAATCTACCCATTTTTCTAAGTTGTTCAATTTATTTGCTTTCCCTTGTCTGAAAATGTCTGTATTTTGCCTTTGTTTTTGAAGCATAGTTTTCTGGATAAAAAATTTAGGTCGACAGATTTTTATTTTTCTTCTCTCTTTTTGGTGCTATGAAATATCTGGCTTGCAAAGTTTCTGATGAGAAGTAGGCTGTCATTCTTAGCTTTCCTTTACTATACATAATCACAATGTATCTTTAGTCTCTGGCTGCTTTTATAATTTTCTCTTCATCACTGGTTTTCAACAACTTGATTGTGATGTGTCTTGGTGTAGTTTTCTTCATGTTTCTTCTATGGGTCTATAGTTTTCTATGGGTTTTCAACAAATTAAAATAATATTAGCTATTATTTTCTTTTATGGGGTTTGGAATTGATTATACTGTCTCCTGATGATTTAACTAAATCCCCATGATTTTTGTCCATGTTTCATAATCAACCGTCCTCATATTTGCCATGTCTGTACAGGCTCTCTAGATCTCTCCTGAGCAGGTAAATTCTTCACCTGCCTGTAACTTGCTCTGTGCATACTCTGGAATAAGGCTTCCTTGGCCCTTCTACAGGTGTTTTGCATATGCATATCTTTTGTCTACTAATTGCCTCTTTCCCAGGCTCATACACAAGACTCAACTCAAATGCCACTGCCTCAGAAGGCCTTCTCTGACTACCCTATCAAATATTAAACACTCCCAAGCATTGTCCCAAGCATTCTCTCAGAACAGATTGGTATTTTTGGAATAAAATTATAAAATAGAGGGTATTCAAGATCTAGATAAAAAGGTTATTTGGGATCAGGATGAAACAGAGAATATTCGAAGGCTGTAGTATGTGTCTTCCTGATTTTTTTCATGTGTTTTTGAGCAAGAGTACATGTTCATTTATGTGGAGTAATTAGTAAACAATGAGTATGGTCTTCTAATTTGATCTGAATTATCTGTGCTTTACTGTGAGTCACGGAGGTGTTTTAATGTTACCCTATAAGCTGCTAAGAAGAAATTTAATTCCAGACTCGAAATCAACACACCATCAGGAGAGAGTATTTGTGCCTTAAATTATTTGTACTAAGTTGGGTTTGGACATTGCTTTCTTGTGTCCTTCTCTCCATTCTCCTAAATTTCAAACACACCTGAAATCTTAAAATATCCTCTCACTATCTCTCTTTGCAGAATCCACTCTGGAGGGGGCATATGTGTGGACTCCTTGGAGCAATTATGCATTAATCTCTTCTTACAAAGGTCCAGTAACAACCATACAGCCTATTGGCAATGCAGGTAAAACTTTTGGTCAGGTCACTATGCTTACTGGATTTATATGTTTTTGGTCATTTAATATGAGCTTCCATTGCTTAAATATCTCTCAATTCCTCTAATCTTACCTTCCCAACAGATTGCTTTCCTTCCCTAGCATTCCCTAGAATAAGTAGTCTGCTTTCAAAAATAGCCCTTGGAAGCAGGTTAAAAATTGAATATTAAAAATTTTTTATAGAGCAAAGAACAAAAAAATGTATTGGTTGTAGAAATATTAATGATTTTGTTTAAATAAAAAAAGTAAATATCTATTGATATAAAAATCCTAAATTGTGAAGTAGTAATGGATTTTAAAGCGAATGTTATATGCGTTTTAAAATCTGTGATTTAATTATAGTTCAATAACATTTATAAGGTTCAAATTTTAAAGAGGAGGTTAATTTCTATTTATTTTTCATTTTTGTAAATGTCACAGTATAATGTATTATGAACAAAACAGGGAATAGAATATTTGAAATTTCCTAGGGCATTCATAATTTATCAGGGCTGTCTGTCTTCTCTCAGAACAGATTGGTATTTTTGGAATAAAATTATAAAATAGAGGGTATTCAAGATCTAGATAAAAAGGTTATTTGGGATCAGGATGAAACAGAGAATATTTGAAGGCTGTAGTATGTGTCTTCCTGATTTTTTTCATGTGTTTTTGAGCAAGAGTACATGTTCATTTATTCATTCAAAGATATTTATGGAGTGCCTGCTACATGCCAGATACCATTCCAAGGCCTGGAGATACAGTAATGAAAAAAAATCCCTGTCCTAATCAAGCTTATAGTACAGTGCCAGAGATATATAATGAAAAAATATAAAATACATGATATGTTAGATAGCAAGATGTGCCAAGGAAATAATGCAAGGAAGGCGGTTGGGCTTTTAAATAGGTTTTAGGTGGGCTTCCATGAGAAAGTGACTTGAATAAAGACTTGAAAGAATGAGAGGGAAGGCCTATTGATATTTGGGGAAGAATGATCAAAGTTGAGGAAACAATAAAGGCAAAGATTTTAGATAGGAACATGTTTGGTGTGTTGAGGAACAGGACTTTGGTGTGACTGGAATAGAGGGACTGAGTGAATGAGGGTGTTGATCTACTTCCTCTGTCTATATGATTTTAGACTTGCTGATGGGAGATATGTAGTCTAACAATTAATGTTTGCCCACTATTCATTAATTGTTCCAAGTCTTGGTCAACTGAAAACAATATAAAATATATCAGTTCAGGTCAATACTTACTTAATTTTCATATCCTAAGAGGAGTGTTGTTTCTGACATTAACTGGAATGGAATTAATTGGTCAATCTATGCCTTGGGTTTGATTGAAAAAAAAAGGTTTTTGGGAAATGAGATGTTCTAACATCTTGGTTAAGGTAATTGAAATATTATGTAAAAATTGAAAAAGCAAAACTAAAAAAGTAAAATTTTAAGCTAGGTATCTTGCCAACTACAATTTAATTTAATAAACATTTATTGCAATTCTCTAATGTGAAATGTTTACTGCTGGTTCCTCTTTGGGATATCATAAGCAAAAAAACATAGCTTGCAAGTTTCTCAACTCCAGGACTCTTTAATTAAAAATAGCCTATTGCCCAATAATTCTGCTGTTTGTCTATTACTTTGCTTTGAGGATCCTGCTTAACTTGCTTGCAATCTGTTTACTTAACTTGGAAACTCCCTGTATCTTTATCAATTAGATAGGTATCAAGTATTATTCTTTTTTGTTTTGGCAGAATAGTAGAGAACTTTCCAGTGTTTGGCCTTAGATGCTTATTTGAGTTCCTGGTTATGTTTGATCTTGGAGTAGATGCTTACAGACAGTCACTTTGCATCTGAGGCAATGGGCAAACTGATGCATAGCTACCACGTAACTTTTCACAACATGGTTTATTCATTCCAAAGGGTAGTTTAGTGTTAAGGCATTTTCTGCATTGACTGACAGGGCTAATAGATACCTGTAATAGTAATTTCCTTGACTATACTAGATGCTGTGGCTCCTCTCTTTTGCTCAAATTTATATTTTGCTTCCCATCCTTCACTTTATTCCCCCTTCCTCTTAGTCGGTTTTTTTGTGTTTCTCATTCATGGCCTTGTTCCTGGATTCACTCTAATTTAAGATAAATTTTATTTCCTCACAAGGGATTGATAAGGATTTGTTGGTTCATTGTGCTTGGAAGAATTCTTATATTGAGTCCAGGTGCAGGAGGAGAAAGTGTTTGGATTAATTAGCAGTGGGAGAAAATAGTGGTCTTGGAAGGACCTCACTCTTTGTAATCTTCTCTCATTTGGATGGTGCAATTTCCCCTTCACCCTGACCTACGTCTCAAATCACCCTCAGTAATTCTACACATGATAACATGAGGGCAAATCATGTCCACTCAAGGTCGTTGAGCTACCACATCTCACCAAATGTTTGGTGTTTTGAAGAAATTAGTCACCCAAACCAAGATATGTGGATTTGTGATAGATGGATTTTAATGGGATGAAGGCTTCAAGAGTTGAAATCACATGGGGTCATCTATGTCAGAGCTGATGCTTGATGGATTGTTTGTAGTTGATGGTATCAATAGGCAGGCTAGATATCTGGAGGACTCAGTTAGTTTGCAAAACTGAAAATTTGTGGGGTTCATTTGCCACTTTTTGGAATACATGTTACTGAACCATCTAAAGTTCCTGCCATTTCCTGCCCATAAGGCTCAATAAGCATGATTTCATCAATGTTGTCAATATTGTTATTGTCTATGAATATCAAGATCATCAAGGTCTCTGTGAGCTAGATTATATCAGATAACAGAAGAGTCAACTTGATTTATCCGTGAAGCAAGATAGTGAAGGTGCGTTACTATCCCTGCCAAGTGAAAAACAACTGCTTGTGGTAGAACTTGCAATTTGGTATAAATAAAAAAAGCATTTGTGGACTCAAGCCACAGAGCTCAAGCAAGGAGACTGTGGTGTTGGCAGGTTCGAGGTGATTCAAGCACTAATGACACCATCGGGAACCTGAAGAAGCTGATCACAGCCCAAACTGGCACCTGTTGGAACAAGATTGTCCTGAACAAGTGGTACATGATTTTAAGGACCACATGTGTCTAGGGGACTATGAAATCCATGGTGGAATGAACCTGGATCTTTATTACTAGTAGAGCAGAATTCCTTCCCTCTGCTCGCTTCTCTTTTCCCCCCACTGGTATGGAGATTGTTTTTAAAAACTCAAGTTAATAAAAACTTAGATGCTGACAAAAAAAAAGCATTTGATAGATCAATAATTATAGTTTACATGGACTGTATTAATTTGTCCCTTTAAAGATACTATACTTGGAGCAACTGCTGCAATTGGAATCATTCTCTAAATAACTTTACAAGAATCCATGATTCATCTGGTTTACATAGAACAAACAGGAAAATTAAATTGGAATGACATAGGAACCATTATCCTTTCAACTTACAAGTCTTTGATGAAGGCAATTATCTTTGTAATTTCCTTAGGGATCATTTTTGGTTTATTATTCTTATTGGGAGGGGAAGTTCCAGAGGCCTCTACTCCACTATTATATCATAATAGCCTACTAACACAGGTAAGAGTGCTTATATAGTGATCCTTTGAGTTGCCAAGTATGTCTATTCCAATTATATATTTAGGATCTGTAGACATAATCTAATTTTATCCATTGAGCTCCATAATTTCCACTGTGACTAGTGGACCACAGTAATATTAAGGGTTTGCATCAGCAGAGCTAGAATCTAGTAATCTCAAGAAAGTTCTATGTGTTTTCCTTTTCCCAGAGTATAAAATCACCCTTGTTGAAAACTTAGAAGAATATTTCAGTATGTAATTGTGTCAGTATTGAATGGATATTATTCAAAGGGACCAAGAACTCTGAGTCTATGAACTTGTTTAGGGCTGAACTGGATGAGAAAATGTGCTTTTCTGTTCTGGTGATTCAAGACAGATTTTCACTCACTTAGAGTGTTTTCTGATTATAATTATAGTAGACTGCCTATTGATTTTATTGAAATATTGTGATCAATATTGAAGATATGCACAGGTAAAATCATGATTTCTCATTATGGTAATTATACCTACCTTGTTTTTAATCATTAAGTGCTACTACTTGGACCCTGACATTCTAGAATTCCACCATCCATATTAAAATCAAGGAGCTCATTTCAAGGGTAGCATTTCCCACCATCTTTCCTAATTACAAAAGACAACCACCTACCCACAGAGCTCTTCCAGGAAAGTAATTCTTCCCTCATTAATGCATTTCTCAATGTCTTAGTGAATAAAGTGTGCTCTGGACATTTTATTCCAAAGAAGTTCTGGCATCTCATCTTGATTGAATTAGGACATCTTTGAGTCTAAATTTCAGACAGTCAGCCAAGAAAACCTTTGGAACCCCTCAAAAACTTCATTCCCTGGTAAGTTAAAGCATATTAACACACTTGACTTGGTTCAACATTACAATTTTTTTCTTCTTGGTTCTAATACCATCAGAATTCACTCCTACATATAGTCTCCAGGTTTCTGCCAATGCATATTTGCACAATCTTGCTATTCTTTTGAGGTAATAACTATCTTCCCCCTGCTATGACTAGGCTCTTGTATCTCTGGTGCATGTTGGGATCTGACTCTAGTTACAGGTCCTGTTGCACGAGAGGTGGTAGAGAGAATAGGCATCTCTTTGTAGGCAGCAGCTTTAGATGAGGTTATCCCAGGTTCTTCAATTAAGGGAAGAATAATCTTAAAATGTGGGAACTGTTTCTTATAGGATATTGTATTCAAAATATTCAACTTTGCCTGTGTCCAACAAAACTTCCTCCTTTCAAGTTCCAGACATCTTTTCCTTCCATCACTGCCTGTACTTTCACACAAGAAGCTTGGTCTATCTGGAAATTCATCTTACATTGTAATTCTGCAACTCGCATAATTATATTTTCCATCTGATATTTAGCCATATCTATAAGAAATGAGATTCTTTTTGGACCACCAAAGATATTTTCCAATTCTCTGACTGTGACTTTATCTGTGGGAAGGCTTACCATCCCTCTTCTATCAGGTCACCTAGTTATAGCTATTTCATCAAGTTCATTCATCAATTTGGCACTCAAAGTTTTGCCTTCAATAGGCAATTCATCTCAAACAGTCATAGGTAATAATTTAAGTCATCTTGATTCTATTGCCTGACACACATTACCAGAATCCCATGTTCCCTTGGCAAGTAGATTAGCACTGTGTTCAAAATTAAAGAGGTAAGTAATCCAACTACAAAATCCTATCTTTGAGAGTCAGTTTGCTAGAACCACTCATGGTACCAAATAGTCTATCAATTAAGGACCAGTAACAGATCATGATATAATTT
The DNA here is from genome assembly GCA_004027955.1 of Chaetophractus vellerosus. Classification (NCBI taxonomy): domain Eukaryota; kingdom Metazoa; phylum Chordata; class Mammalia; order Cingulata; family Chlamyphoridae; genus Chaetophractus; species Chaetophractus vellerosus. The sequence continues at coordinate 11,653 of PVKH010026834.1, forward strand.
CAAATGGCGGATTTTAATACAAGGGATTTGCTATTTTGTGCATTCATTATCTACTGCAATATAGTCATTTATCACAAAGTTAGTGCCTTAAAACAGAAAACATTTATTATCTCACACAGTGTCTGAGGTTCAGGATTCTAGGAACAGCTTAAGGTCTCTTATGTGGTTACAGTTAAGCTGTTGGATAGGATTGCAGTCATCTGAAGGCTTGGCTGGAGCTGGAACATCTGCTTCCAAGATGATTCACTCACATGACTATTGGCAGGAGGCCTTAGGTCCTCACAACATGGGCCTCCCCACAGGGCTGTTTGAGTGTCCTCACGACATGACAGTTGGCTTCCCTCAGAGACAGTGATCCGAGAGAGAGAGAGCAAGGAGGAAATTATGATACTTTTTGTAAACCAGCCTCACACCATCATTTCTATCATATTCTGCTTATCAGAAGCAAGTCACTAAGTCCAGCCAGCTATCAAAGATAGGTGAATTAGGCTCCATGTTTTGGAGGGAAGAATGTCAAAGAATTTTGTCATTCAAAATATGTCAAAGTGGCATATTTTAAAACTGTCACACACTGGTATCGGAAAGCTGAAAGGGCAGAAAAGGAATACTGAGGAAAGTCCACTATTACTACCCATAGAAAGAAGCTACTATTCATAGCACTGAGAGAACAAAAGAGAACTGGCAAACCTAGGAGCTCAAAGGTGAACTCGGTGTGGCCAATGTTTTCACCTCTGCGTGATGAATGTGATGGGACTGTTGTGTGGATCTCGAAGAAGGCTGCAACTTGGCTAGTGTTCAGACTTCTGCGAGAGAGATGCTCTATGGCTGGTGCTCTCTGAAAAGAGCATGGTGTCACTGGTACTGTATCATAGAGCCAGCTGGTGGTTGTGCTTCTGAGGTGGTGCAGCACTGTTGGTAATGTAGCTGTTTTCTGCTGCTGGAAGAAAACTTACAGGAGCTGTAAATAGAAAGAGAGTTCATTCTTCCCTCCTCCTGACTTTCAATTTCACACCATTCCCTTTCACTGACAGAAACTAACAGGAATCCATCTGGCAAGGGAATATTGAAAATATAGTGCAAAGGAGCAGAGTATAGATGGGTTGACTTAGTGCTGAGAGACAAGGTAACCAAGTGGCAACTGCAATTTCTCTTGCAGGCACTACCTCTCAAATCGTCTTTTTCAATTTTTCACATTGAAATATGAAGGCAAACAAACCTGGTCCAGACCCCTCCCTTTACTACCTCTTCCCAGTAAGTGGTTGGTACTTGGTATGATTTAGAGATCTACTCTCTATTTCAAAAGTACCTGAAGTATGCAGATTTGTGATGGATGCTTTTTAATTGGATGAAGTCTTGAAAAGTTGAAATAACTTGGGGGTGATCACCAATTTCAGACCCCCAATGGCAAGTTGGCTATGTGTGAATGGGAACTACAGATAGGCTGAATACAAAGAAGTCTCCATTAGGTCACCAATAATGGTCCACT
>PVKH010026835.1:0-13134 GCA_004027955.1 Chaetophractus vellerosus
CTCATATTTTGCCCTTTGTCCTTGAACACAAGATGACTGAACCCAAAAGCTGTGAGGGATGGTGGTTTGTGCCACTGCTGACATCAAAGACGGACAGTAATTCAAAGTACGAGGAGGATTTGCGTGGCAGGAGTGCTGAAGCTAGAGAAAACACAAATTAATTAATTTGTCAAATCCTTCCACAAAGATAGCATAAATGTGGCAGATTCTTGAATAGTGAAGTATCATTTCCCAGCAGTGCTGAGCATCCATTTTTTTGTTTTGTTTTTCTTTGTGTTTCAATGTTATTTCAGAGGTATTCGCAAGTTAGCATGGTATTCATAATTGCACATGGTGACTAAGGAATATTTGCTATAATAAACAATTCGTCTGTATGTATTGTCATGGAAAGATATCCAAGATTTTTTAAATGAAAACGCAAGGTGCAGAACAGTGTATACATTATATTCCATATGTGTTTTCCAAAAGTTTAGCCAGATAGATACATTTGTACAGTCCTACGAAGTTTCTGGAATTTTCTGTCACAACAGAAGGAGATTGGGGGTCCAATAGGAGGAGATTTTACTTTGTATTTATGCCCTTTTAAGTACTTGAATATTTTGGGCTATGCATAGATTACTTTTCTGATTTACAAAAACTGGTATATTACAAAAAAAGAAATTCCTTATATACTGAGTGAATTTTAAATGTTTTTTGTTTATATTTTCTATATTTTCTATGTTGAGTATGTATTATTTAGTAACTTCTTAAATTCATAAAAGTTATAGTCACCAATTTCCCTAATTAATTTTCTCCCTGTCTCTTTCCGGTTATGCTGGGAAGGGAAGCTACTGCAGGGCGCGCGCGTGCGTGCGTGCGTGCGTGCGTGCGTGTGTGTGTGTGTGTGTGTGTGTGTGTGTGTTTGAGAGAGAGAGAGAGAGGGAGAGAGAGAAGGCAGCAAGGGTAATGTTGTGAGGGAAACACTTCTCCTGGGGGTAGGCAGGGAAGCTTCCCAGCATCACTCTCCTCTCTGAAAACCTTGTCCTGGACCATGTGTTCAGCATGGAGATTATTAGCAGGTGCTGAGGCAGAGGAAGAACGGGGAGCTCAGCAGCTGCTGCCAGATCAGAACCAGTTCAGACTGCAGAGCCACCTGCACAGACACAGGCCTGCTAACCTTCACCATCATCTAAGCTTCCCGTCATTCCAGAACTCTCTGCAGGCCCTCCAGCTTTGCGCATTAGCTGTCCAAGACCCCGAATCCAAAGCAAGAAGTCTCCAGCTCCAAATCCCTAAGCCTTCCCTTTAAAAAAATACCTTTTAGCTCCATTTCATTCCAGCTCATTCTAAAATCCACTCATTCATTTGGGAAACAGGACTCTTTTGATCTCTGATTGCCTGGCCATTCATAATTAATAACCTGCCATGAAAAAAAAAAAGTCACCTTTAGCTGTTCCATTTGATATGTCCCAGAGCTTCAATTACGGAAATCCCACTGGTTGAACAGAATTCTATTCCAATGAGGCAAATCAATAAGGAATGAAGAGGGAGAAAAAGAGCAAGAAAAAGAGAAACAGAGAAACTAAAAGACAGACAGCAAGCAAGAGTCCAACAAATAGACACAGAGAGGGAGAAGGGAGAGACACAGAAAGAGGATGAAGTCGCAGTCAAACCTCCAAAGCCAAAGCATTGCCCAGGGAGGTTTTCAGCACAACCCTGTTGTTTTCTAAACTCAGGCTTTGTAAAATTCCCCTGGCACTTCTCATCTTTTTCACCACAGATAAATACAGGAGGAGGGCTCCCTTTTCCTGACAGGTCCACAAACCCTATTGACATCAGTGACCTTTTTCAAGTGTGGGCATCCTCTACCTCCAAGGTCTCAAGCTTCCACCAAGCCTTCAGAGGGAGCCAGGATGAGCAGGGAGTCACTCAGCACGTAAAGATGCTGAAATGATGAAGGTTTAAGTGTGACACTGATGAGATTGGGGTAAAGGAGGAATGGCACAGTGGTTCATGGGTTATGTGGGAAAAAACTGGAGAACAAGTTCAAAGAAAATATACTTTACTACCAAGAGCTTGGACTTAACCAGCTCTTCCTGAAAGAACGTTCTGTTACAATGTCATTTATGTGTGTCTTGGTTTCAGTTTCACTACTCAAGAAATAAAGTGGACAGCATTCAATCATGTCAGTTCTAGCAGCAGTGGAATGCTTAAGATATCTGAGTAGAAGGTTCTTTTCTGAAATATTCTATTGCAGTGCAAAACACTACACATCCACGTGAACACCAAATGACCTGACCCCAAAATAGTTTCATACCAAATCATGTGTGTAGCGTCTCAGCAGGAAAGAAAGTTGTAATTCAACCCCCACAAATGACTGCCTGCACATCACTGCTGCTGTGTCGACTTAATTCCTATCCATTTGCTTTGAAAAGCCTGATGCAGACATTTTTGCTCTCCAAGCTGGGGTGACTGCAGCGCTCCTCAGGAAATTTGTTCAACAAGCTAGTTGCCAAATTCAAAGTCTAAGTCCCTTAGTCATGGGTAAAATGTTTTCAAATAATGATACTACCTGGAACTCATACAGCACTTTATATTTTTAACGTGCATTCATCCGCATGGTCTCATTTGAAACTTTCCCAATGCTGGCGGCCACGCAGGGCCTGGGAGAGGAAACCCGTGAGGGCAAAGTGATGTATCCAAGGTTATACACGCGGGAGGTGAAGCCTCAACTGTACACCTGTGAGGATGGTCAATTCAGGTGATGGCCTCGGCCCCAGCCAGCTGCAGGTAGCTGGATGCTGGCGCCAGTGAGGCGGCCGCAGTTGCCACGTTATCCTTGGGCCTGTGTCCAAAAGTAGCTGATAGAAGTAGATTGCAGCAAATGTTCTCTAATCAATCCTGGGGCCGAGGACATTTCAAGAATAATAATATAGTATGTTATATAACCTGATCACCATGTGATTCTTACTATTGTATCAATATGTTATCCTCACTGTTGCATGCCAAAAGATGAGATCATCCATGCTAATAAAAACCAACAGGGGTCAGATGTGGCTCAAATGGTTTGGTGTCCATTTCCCGTAGGGAGGGACCTGGGTTCGTTCCCTGGGACCTCCCAGTAAAATAAAGAAAAATATAGAAGGTGAGTGGGCGTGCCGTCAGTTCCCGCGAGCAGGTGAGCCCGCAGGCCCCAGAAAGCAGGTGAGCCATCTAGCCCCGCGAGCGGGTGAGCTGTCTGGCCCCACCGAACCATGCAGCAAGATGATGACATAACAGGGGAGAGATGCAGGGGAAAGCCTAGACGAGACACGCCAAAAAACCAAGAACTTAGGTGATACAGGTGGCAGAACACCTCTCTCCCACATTAGAGGTTCCCAGGACCGAATCCCAGTGAAGACAGGAGGAGAAGGATGAGAGGAGAAGGGCAGGAAACACTCAGAGAATTGCCCAGCAAATGGACACAAAACAGCAAAAACAGGAGGGGGGGTGGCAATAAGATGGATTAAAAAAAATTTTTTAAGTAAATAAATAAACTTTTAAAAAAACAAAAAACCAACAGGTCAGCCAGAAAGCTGATGATTCTCGGCCATTACACTTCTCCTTGTGTGTTTTTTCACTTGCCCCCCTCCACAAGCTCCTGTTGTGGATGCGGTTAACAACACCAAGGTTGAGTCAGGAATAAAACCCCAACTCCAGGCTATTTCCACAATACCAGATGTTGAGGCAGCCTTGCACGTTGCCTGAGTCTCACATTTTAAATGTCATCACTCTGCTAGCTTACCTGAATATTCAGACTCACTATCTGCTCCCCTCAGAGTGTAAGTAAGGGCGCTGAATTGTACACCTAAAAATAGTTAAAGTGGCACAACTTACCACAATAAATTTTTTTTTAAAGCATTAGAGGGGAGCTCAAGTGGTTGAGCGCCTGCTTCCCATATAGAAGGTCCTCAGTTCAATTCCCCAGTACCTCCTAAAACCAAATGAAAAAACCAACTCTTATTGGGGAGCAGATGTAGCTCAGTGGTTGAATGCTACCTCCCATGTACGGGGTTCTGGGTTCAATCTCCAGTACCTACTAAAAAGGCGGGGAAAAAGCATTAGAAGGCTAGGAGGGCAGGAATCCTCTGTCTTTCTGCAATGTTCTCCCCAGAAATGGCCAGCTCTTTCTCATTGTTAGACTTCCCACTCAACTGTCACCTCCTCAAGGGGCCTTCCCTAACTACCCTACTTAGGAAGACCTGTCTTCACCATGACATCCCCTGGCTTTATCGTCCACCCAGGACTTCACGCTTTCTGACATCATTTTCTCTATTGGTGATCTGATCTTGCCGATTGCCTTTTCCCCCAACAAGAACAGTCAGGACAAGATGGCTTCTTCACTTTATATCCTAAGCACCTAGACTGGAAATAAAGTAGGTGCCCAAAAATATTTATCAAATAACTAAATTAACTCATTTTTTCCTTTTTTTTTCTTTAAACTATTTCATTTTCATACTCACAAACAACCTCATGAGACAGAGAAGCATTGTTATTCCCATTTTTCAGATGAGATTAAGGCCCAGGAAGGTTAAGTGCCTTGCTCCAGATCACAGAGTTAGAAAGTGACAGAGTTGGGAAAACAATCTGTACAACTACTGTGCAGCACTTTTTCTACCAAAAGTTTGGGAAATGACAAATTACTATTAATTAAGAATGACTTTACGCACCATTCATTCATTCAGCAAACTATTTTGAGCATTTACTAAGTGCAGAAAAGTATATTAAACACTGTGGAAGATAAAAGGATACAGATAGGACATACTCCCTGCCTTCAAGGAACTTATCAAATTGTAGGGGAGTTAGAATAAGCCCACAAATACCTCCAAAATATAATAGAAAACCTTAAGTCTTAAAGGGCCTCAATGGAAATGGAGGAAAGTGTTCAGAGGCCTGTAAAATTTTCCAGCCAAGAAGACATGTGGGAAGGTCCTTGGAGAAGGCTGAATTTGATTTAGGCCTTAAATGGCAAGTCAAATTCAGACATATGGAGATGGAGGGGTGAGCCTTCCAGACAGGGACAAGAGTGCAAGCCAAGTCCCAGAAGAGGGAGCCATAGGCTTCCTCATGAAACAGAAGGAGGCTGGTGTGGATATAGAGTGTATGGAAATGAGGAGAGACCGGTCTAAAAATGGAGGTGGAAGCCAGCTTGAAACAGGCTTCAGGGACAGATTAAAGAGTGGGATCTTATTCTGTTGGTTTGGGAGACCCTGAAGGATTTTTCACAGGAGAGTTACAAGATCAAAACCAAAAATTAGGAGCAATGATCTGACATCTTACATAAAAGGAGATGGAAGGAGAAGAGGACGAACACTTGGAGGAAAGTTGGGCGATGATATTAGTATTTCAGGCAAGAAGTTTTGGGGACCTGAAGTAGGGCATCAAAGGTTAGCGTCGACACCTGCAGTTCTCACCTGCCTATTCCCTCTTCTGGTAACTGCTCCTCAATTTTCCTTTTAGGGAACCAGAATTTCCTCCCTCACAGTTCAGGTTGCTTGAGGGGAAATGGCTCCCACCCCTGGCTCGAAGGTGGGCATGTGCCTCAAACATGATCAGTCACCTTATGCCGTTCTCCTGGAGAGAGTGACTTTTTCAAATCTACCTCATAAAACTCTTCCTAGAATTTTTTCTGGAAATAATGGGAAAGATAAACCTTATCTCCACAATGCTTGCTGCAAAGATTATGTGATCGCAGCTGTCAGGGCCCACCATTGTAGAGTGTCTTAGTCTGTCAGGTAGTGCATTGGTCAGCCAAAGAAGTGCTGATGCAAAGTACCAGAAATCTGTTGGCTTTTATAAAGAGCGTTTATCTGGGGTAGAAGCTCACAGTTACAAGGCCCTAAAGAGTCCAACTCAAGGCACCATAAGAGGTATTTTCTCACCAAAGTCTGTTGCCATGTGTTGAAGCAAGACGGGTACCGATCTCTGTGAGGGTTCAGCCTTCCTCTTCTTCTTAAGGCTCCAGCTTCTTCCAATCTCAGCTGTAGGCTGGAGGGCTCGTTTCTTTCCGGGCCTTCTCAGCTGCTCAGGGCTCTGGTCTCTTCAGCTGCAAATTATCAGGCAAATGGCTTACCTGTGTCGGGGGCTTTAGCTATTTGAGCCTTCTCCTTTCTGTCACATGGCAGGACCGAAATGACCAAGTTCTCTCCTCTTCTGTATCTTCTTCTGTGTGTCTTCCTGAGTGAGTGTCTGTTTATATCGTGCCACCAAGGGGGTGGTGGCTCAACCCTGAGTCACAGACTACTGATGTGGTTGAAACAAAGCCCTAAAGCTAACATAATTTAATCAGACATCTCAGCTGAATCTAATACAATCAAAGGGGCTCACCCCCAGAGGAAAAGACCAGTTTACAAACATAATCTCTCTTTTTGGAGTTCACAAATTATCTCAAACTGCCACAAGCTGCTATGACAAATACCACACAATGGGTTAGCTTAAAGAACAGGATTTTATTGACTCATGGTTTGGGAGGCTAGAAGTCCAAAATCAATGTTTTGACAAGCCTTCTCCCAGAGATTGTAACATGCTTTCTCCCAGAGGTTGTCGCATTCTGGCGCTGGCTTGCCACAATCCTTGGAGCCGTGTGGTTTGCATCTCTGCCTCCATCACATGGTTCTCCATCTAGCTTCTACTTTCCTGCACTGCCATTTGTATGTTTCTGCCTAGACTTCCTCTCTGTATAAGGATTCAGCCATATGGCTTAAGGCCCATCCTGATTCAATTTGGCCTCATCTAAGTGGGATCTTTAAAGATCCTATATACAAATGAGCTTGTACCTTAACTAATAATAACATCTTCAAAGATCCTATTTACAAATGGGTTCATGCCCACAAGAACATGGATTAAGACTTGAACATGTTTTTTGTGGGTACATGAGTCAATCCCCCAACAGAGAGGGACTGGCAGAAAGCAGAGCCTGGAGAAAGAGAGACAGGACAAGTTCTGATACCACTTTCTGAGTCCCTGGATCCAACTATGCCGGATGGTGGTATTTCCAGTTATGTGAGTCATTACATTCTCTCTGTTCATTAATTGAATCTAATTGGGTCATTTAAAACCAATATCCCTGACCAATATAAAAAATAGAAGCAATAAGACTTGGCAAGTGATTGTATGTGGGAACAGTAAGAAGAAAACCAAAGCTACCTTCAAACCTAAGTTACTGGGAGGAAGTTGGGAAGAGTATAGACAAAGGAAAGTTACTAAGCAAAGTAAGTTTTGGGAGCAGATAATGGTGTTAGTTTTGGACTCCTTAAGCTTAAGACTCTAGGAAGACATGCATGGGGCCACATTCTGTATGACATAGGAAAGGTAAGATGAGTGCTCAAGACAGAGAGATTATTACCCCTCCGAAGTATAATTTGTGCTAACACAGAGGGATGTATCTATCAGAGTTCAGTGCAGGAAACAGAAATCTTTGTATGGATTTCATGCAGAAAGAGTTCTTATATAGGAAATTAGCCACTCAGATAAAGCAATAGACAGCAATCCCACACCTAGGCATATATCCAAAGAATTGAAAGCAAGATCTTGAACAAATACTTGTACACCAATGTTCACAGCAGCATTATCCACAATAACCAAAAGGTAGAAGCAATTCAACAATCCATCCACAGATGAATGGATAAACAAAATGTGATGTAGCCATACAATGGAATATTATTCAGCTATAAAAAAGGAATGAAGTTCTGATATATGTTGCAACATGGATGAACCTAGAAAATATTATGCTCAGTGAAATAAGCCAGGCATGAAAGAACAAATATTGCACGATTCCACTTATAGGAAATATCTAGAATAAGAAATTCATAAAGATAGAAAATAGATTAGATATTACACGTGGGCAGGGGGAAATGGGGAGTTATTGCTTAATAAACATAGAGTTTCTGTTCTGGGGTGATGAAAAGATTTTAGAAAAGATAGTGGTAATGGTGGTACAACATTGTACCTGTAATTAATGCCACTGAATTGTACAGTTAAATGTGGTTAGCATAGCAAAATTTACCACAATAATTTTTTTTTAATAAAAAGCATAAGAAGACAAGGGGGGCAAGAGTCAGGGGTCTCCAAGGGACTATAGAGCTCAAGGAGAAACTACCATAGTTGCAATCCCAAGATCAGGAAGCTGCTGCCATCACCTGTCCTTAAAACCCTGGTAGCTGGTGACCAGACACTGGAACGCTGAGGCCAGCCACCACGGCTGCCTCTTAACACCCACAACTCCACCGCCTTGCCTAGCAACAGTCGCGGCTGTAGAGAGCACAAATGGACCCCTAACTGCCAGAAGGACTGGGAAATGTAGTTTTAGCATTCCAGTCTCTCCAGGTGGAAGGAAGGAAAAATGGAGATTGAGGAAGCCAAGCCTCGGACTCTACCACAAGGGATGTGTGATTACAGTGAGAAAACAGATAAAGGAGCAACTACTTGTCAGCCTTGCCTCTGTGCAATCTTCAACAAGGGCCTTCACCTTCTGGGACTCAGTTTCCCCATCTCTAAAATGAGACAGCTAAACCGTGTGATCCGTAAAGGTCTCTCCAACTCAGCTATTTTGGAAATCTATGAAAGACATGCTGGCCGTGACCCAGAGTTAAACACTTTTCTTCCTAGGAGTATTATCTTCCCAGCCAACAGGCCAGCCCCACACATTTGACATAATCATTAAACACCTGGCAAGAAGTGCCACCCCACACACACTTTAATAATTCACATTCCAATCCAATTACTGCAAGTTTCATAAACAAGTGCTTATTAGAATACAGTCATTTCTTCTGAGCAGGCAGCGTTTTTAGGAGGGAAATTACAATGATTATCTTCAAGATACAGGCATGAATAAGATAATCAATCCTCCCCTCACCTTGTTTTTATTGCTTTCCTTCTACACTGTCTTAGACGGAAGGCTTCTAGCCAGCAGCAGCTCAATTCAGCCTCCTCTCCCACTCTGGACTCTTTGCTCCCCTTGAGAAAAGGTCCACCCTGTCGCTTCATCAAAAGTCATGTGCCTGGGGTCCTCGGGGAGCTGAGGGATTTGCTAAGTGTTTTACTTATTATTTATGAATCTCTGACTTACTATTATTGCATGTGACACTAAAGGCAATTTGTTGGGGAGAAAAGTAGTAGTCAGAGAACTGGAAGACTTTAAGCAGTTGTGGTCCCTTTCTGGGTCTCCAAATTCCCATCTTTAAAACGAGGGGGGGCCGGCTGGATAGCCCAGTGGATAGGGCGCCAGCATACCACATGGGAGGCCCCGGGTTCGGTTCCCGGGGACCTCTCCTAGCAGGCAGACCGCCTTGAGAATGGCAAGCCGCCATGGGCGGGTCAGAGCCGCCGTGGGCAGGGCAAAAAACTGCCATGGACAGGGCAAAGCCGCCACGGGCAGGGCAGGTCACCCGCGGATGGAGCGCAGCCAGCCACCCGCAAACTGAAGCAAGAGCCGGCCGTGAACGGACGCAGAGACCGCCCACAAGCGGGGAAAGCTGCGCCTGCACAGTGACCAGTCTCGGCGCGTCGCCGCAGCGGGGGGGGGGAAGAGGAGATATGTAATAAAATAAATAAATCTTTAAAAAAAAAGAAAAATAAATTTTAAAAAAATAATAAAATGAGGGGATTGAATTACATCAGATTCTTAATCGGGGGGGGAGGGGGTGGACATGGACAGGTTTCAAGGAGTCTAAGAACGTCCTAAATTATATGCAATAAATTTTGTGTGTAAGGGACATTCATGCCCCATCTTCACTTGAGGAATAATATGGTGTCAGGGACACTAACTCCACCCTATGCGCCAAGGCAGAGCAGGTGGTCTAGCTAAGGGAATCAGTGCTTGCTATTTCCTGGCCCAGTTATTGGTTCAGAGATGAGCATGTTCCTAAACCATTGCAATCAGATCAAATCTTATGACCTTCCCTGGGAACGCTGAGGCAAAGACCCTCTTTCTTGCAGGATATGAATAAGAATGTAGTCCCAGAAACTTTCCTTCCACCAGCCATCTCGGGACCCATGGGGGAACCAGGCTGAGGATGAAGCTGACGTTGTAGGAGACAGATGAAAGAGAAGAAACGAGCGCCTTGGCAGCATTGTTAAAGTGCTTGATCAAGCTTCACCTGAAACTCCCTGAGGTTTTTAGTTACATGAGCCAATAAATTTCCTCTATTGTTCAAGCTGCTTTGAGTAGGAATTTCTGTACACTAAAACTGAAAGCAACTTAAATGACAGTATGTATCTATGCGAAATGTTCTAAGGGGAGAAGCCAGAGTTGGTTTCCAGCAGTTCCGGAAAGGGATCTGTGATGCAAAGAAAGATTTAAAATCCTTAAGCTAGGGAAATCTCAAAGCTTCCTTGCAGCACTAGTATGCTATAATCCTATGAATCCATGAAATCCTAACTTGCTGGCTTGACTGATAATGTGTAACCCTTAACACTGTGAAAAACAGTATTATTTTTAATACAGTTGGATTTTTCCATTTACAAAATAAAATTTGTATAAACTATGGAAAAACAACTAAATTTAAAAAAACACTTTCAATCTTTTGGAAACTTCCAAATTTTTCATTTTTCTCTGCATAGTCTTAGGGAGGTCTTACTATAACTGAGTTCAGACTATATTACAATTTTGCATATCAGGCTTTTTTTTTTGTTTGGCCTTATAACATAATGCTACATAATTTTCACATCATTACAAACCTTTCATAAACAGCCTTTTTAAATGGCTTCTTAGCAGTCCATTGAATGGATATTCTATAATTTACTTTACCATTCCCCTAATGTTGGACAAAATGAGGTCGTTTCCAGGTTTCGTTTGCTTGCTGGCTTGGCTTTCTGTAAGGCTATTTCCTTTTTCAGCAAAGAACTGCTTGCCGAACATGGAGAAAGGAGTCACCGGCAGTGGAGAGTCCATCACATCAGACCAAGTCAGGGAGGAGGTGGGGACATTGCTAGCAGAGCCTAGGGAGACTCCTCCTCGCCTTGGAGACAGCTCTTGGGCTGAGGCACCTCCCTCCCTCACCATTTTTCTTCCCTTGGAAGGAGCTCCGTTAGGGACACACCTGACCACTCTCCCCTGGAGGTGGAGCGACTGCCCTCACCTGGGACCCCGGAAGAGCGCCCCCCAGGGGCCGGCAGCCCCTTGATCCTGTAAAGTTAGAAGGGCAAGCCCATCCAGCTTTGTCCATATCAGGGTGAGAAGTCTGGGTCCGAGGTTAGGCAGTAAGAAATCCCTTAAATCTCCCAAATCAGTTTAATCAGAATAAAGGTGAAACTTTGATCACCTCTCTCCCTCAGGCTTTTGTCTTATTTTCACTTGGTTTGGGATTCAGACAGAGAAGAAGGATGCTATTCATTGGACCCTCTCAAAACCAGCAACGAAGACAATAATATCCTTGACTACTGCCAAGTCTCTTCTCTCCCCACCAGGAAAGTAGGCTTTTGGGGTTTGGGACTTAGCTGAAAGCCAAACTTCTTGCTGCTCTAGCTCTTGGCAGTGGTTTCTAAGCTCAGGCAGATAAAACCGAAAATAGAACTATTATCTATAAGGGTCCACTACCATTTATTGAGCGGCAATAAGGTGCCCAACACTGTATTAAATGCTTGAGTTCCACTTTGTTCATTCTAACAGAAGCCCTGGGAGGGAGGGATTACCATCCCCGTTTTATAAACCAGGAAACTGAGGCTCAGAGAGATTCCTGATAGCATCCTCATTCGTGCTGCCAGGGGCGGCGGAGTCAGGGACTCAGGCTCTGACTAAGGTCCACCAGGCCACCCTGTGAATTCTTCTGCGGAGGTATGAGGAGAGGGGCCAGGCCAGCAAGAGGGAGGACACCCTCAGCCAGGGAGACGCCCCCAGGCTGGGAGCCCTGCCAGGCTTTATCTTCCCTGAGGCCACCTCAACCGCGTCAGTGTGGCCGGTTTTGAAACCGCAGCCTGACTGCAGGAGGAAAATGGTCCTTGAGGAGGGGCCCCTCTCTCCTCTAAGGGATTTCTCAAAGGTGAATCTTTAGATAGCAACTCTCATCACCCACCCATTTTGTAGACAGGGGACTGTTTTGGTCAGCCACAGGCGTGCCTTTTGAAATATACCAAAGATTGGTCAGTCTTTATAAAGGGTATTTATTTGGGGTAGAAGCTTACAGTTACCAGGCCACAAAGCATAAATTTCTTCCCATACCAAAGTCCACGTGTTGGAGCAAGACAGCTGCCGACGTCTCCAGGGTTCAGGCTTCCGGGTTCCTCTGTTCCCGGGGCTGCGTTTCTCTCCGGGCTTAGCTTCTGTTTCCTTCACAAGTTCAGCTGTAGACCATGAGGCTTTCTATGCTTTGCGTCTCTCCACAAGGCCAGCTGTGGACTATCCGGCGAACGGCTCACTCCAACATCAGAACTGCTTTTCAAATCTCCTTCTCCAAATCTCCTGCTTCTCTCATCCTGCTTCTCTCAATCTGCTTTTTCTGCTGCCTCTTGTCTAGCCTTTTATACTTGAGACCACGCCCACCGAGGGGTGGGGCTTAACATCTCACTGATGTGGCAGTTAACGCCCTACTCATAACTTAATCATGCCCAGATGAACAGATTAGTTTACAAGAATAATCCAATCTGTATTTTTGGAATTCATGATTAAATAAAACTCTGAAACCATTACAGGGACCAATTCTCAAAAGTACAGCATAGAGGAAAGTCACCTCTCGTTGTCTACCTTGACTTCCCATTTTGCCATACTGCTGCCACTTAGCCATCCTCTCCTTGACTGGCCAATCCTCCCCTAGGTCCCATCTCTACCTCCACCCCAAAACAAAAACCTTCCCAATCCCTGAGCTAGGGATTGTGGCTTCTTCTGGACAGGTGAACTAGGACATCCTAATGATTTAATCCTTTCTCTCCTGGCTCAAGAGTCAGGACCAAAATAGCACTGATTTTGATGGAGCCCCACAGTCCAAATAGCAAGCTTCAGCCTGGGCCTGAGAGTCCTCAACCGGCTAGCATATTATTGAGCTGTCTTCCCAGCCATCCCCACCCCTGTGGGCCTTCAGTATTGACATGGGAGTGCTGAAAATGACATACATCCCTGTCATGTATTATCTCTTCCTGTCAAACTAATTCTAGTACTTCCTGGAGTAGCCAAAGCAGGAAGCA
>PVKH010026836.1:0-13132 GCA_004027955.1 Chaetophractus vellerosus
CCCCCACCAGGATGTCCTATGCCCTACTCCCAGAACCTGTGAATATGTTAGGTTACATGGCAAAGGAAGAGTAAGGTTGCAGATAAAATTAAGGTTGCGAGTCAGCCGACCATGAGATGGGGAGATTACCCTGTTTTATCCCATGGGCTAATGTAACAAAAAGTGTCCTTAACTGTGGAAGGGGGAGAAAGAAGAGTCAGAGTTGGAGTGATGTGCTCTGGGAAAGTCTAGGCCAGCCAGTGCTTGCTTTAGGAACTCAGGAAACCTCTAGACGTTGTTAAGACGAGAAAAACGGATCCTCTCTTCGACTATATAGAAAGGAACGCAGCCCTGAGGATACCTTGACTTTAACCCAGTGAGACCCATTTTGGAATCTTGACTTCCACAACTGTAAGATAATACATTTGAGTTGTTTTAAGCTACTAAGTTTGTGGTATTTTTTATAGCAGCCCATAAGAAACTAATATTAATCTCTAGACAATTAGAACATCCATGGAGACTTCACGAACATGCAGCGGACAAGAGCATGGGTTCTGGAAGCACAAAGAAACCCAGTGTTCTCAATTATTAGCTGTGTGGCACTGGGACAGGTGCTTAAATTTTGTGAGCCTCTATTTCATTTTCTGTAAAGTAGGAGTAATAACACTAACCACCTCATAGAGTTTCTGTGACTACTAAATGTAATACTAAACACTAAATGTGATGATCTATGCAAACATTTTTATTACATTATCTCTCCTAGAGTGAAGGTTCAATAAATTGTAGGGATCTAGAAAAACAAAGCCCCTAATTCATGCATTTGGTTCCCAGTCACATATGGGAAACTTGCCAAATAAGTGATTATAATTTATTTACAAAATAATTTGGAATAATTGAATAATACCTGGAAATGAGTAAAGGAGTCACCACACTTAGTTTTAAGTAGACTCATCCAGAAATATTGAAGATGTTTCCATGGAATGGTAACATCTTTCTTTACTGAATTCAAACTAAAGCATCTCTAAGTGTTACTGACACTTTTCTACATCAGAGGATTCATACCTTGTATGATTTTAATGAAAAGGGAGTCCTTTGAGGCTGTTAGCAGATGCTCACTGAATTCTTGGAACTGGCCAGTTCTGGCTTCCCTGCTCCCTTCCACAAGAAGAGCTGGGAATGGAGGACTGTCCATCATGGTAATAAATTCTTATCTTTGAACACATGCCAGCCCACTGTTGCAAAATCCTAATGGAGGCCTGGGTTATGCTATGGAGAACAATCTGAGGCACAAAGTAGGAATTAGAGGAATTCTTTTGAAGAGATTGTAAAGAATTAGTGTCCCTAAGTGGACTCAAGGATGCATGGAAGCTTATTATCCTCAGCCTCTACTTTCCTTCTTTTGAGTTGAACTGTGAATTAGAGTCTGGAAATGCACACAAGCCAGTGTCCTGTATAGTTCTGCTTACTAACATGTCTGCATCTATCTAAGGTGCTATGTAATATGCTTTCAGGATTCAGAAAGACAAGGATTAAGGAAAAAGGCTCATTCCCACTTCTGTCTCTGTTCCACCAACTTTATAACCTCATCCATAGAAAGCATTACTTTTTAGTACTTCTTCTATATCCTTCTTGAGTTTCTTTACGTTAATGTAAACATACACAACTATAAATTAATATTTTCCTTTTTTACCAAAATGGTAGCACACTATGCAGACTGCCTGCACCATTTTTGTCTATTTTTGCCTTTAAAAATAATAAATGTTTTATTTTAGAACAGTTTTAGATTTATAGAAAAATTCTAAAGATAATAGAGTTCTCATATACTAAAAACAAGTTTCCCTATTATTAACACATAAAAGTAATATGGTATATTTATCATAGTTAATAAACCAATATTGATACCTTATTGTTAACTAAATTCCATACTTTATTGAGATTTTCTTAGTTTTTACCTAATGTCCATTTCCTGTTTCAGGATCCTATCCAGAATTCCACCTTCATTTATTCATTGCATCTTTTCAGGCTTCCTATGGCTGTGACAGCTTCTTAGACTTTCCTTGTTGTTGATGCCCTTTTGATGATTACTGGTCACATATTTTGTAGAATGATCCTCAACTGGAATTTTTTATGTGTGTTTCTCATGATCAGTAGGGAGTTATGGATTTCAGGGAAGACCACAGAAGTAAAGTACATTTTTATCACATCATATTAAGGGCACATACCATCAATATGACTTATCCCTGTTGCTGATGGCCTTGGTCAGCTGACTAAGGTGTTGTTTGTTAGATAAAGTTATTTTAAAGTTCATTTTTTTTCAACCCTTTCATATTATCACTATGCAGAGCCCATACTTTATGAAGTGGGAAATTATGCTCCATCTCCTTTAGGGTGGAATATCTTCATGAATTATTTGGAATTCTTTTGTGTGCATTCTGTTTTCTAATAGCATAGATCTTGGAAAGCTATTATATAGTACAAGGTGAGAACTTTCATTCTTTTTTCAGGTATATAATGTTCCATTTAATGGATGAATCATTATTTATTCAACCGGTACCTTAGTGAAATTTACTTTGTTTCCAATCTTACCCTATAACAAAATACGTTGCAGTAAACAACCTGGTACATATATTATTTTAAATGTGTTCAAGTACATCTCGAGGCTAGGTTCCCAGAGTGGGTTTGTTGGGTCAAAACCTATGGTGCAATTATGATTTAAGAAAAATAATGCCAGCTATTGATATCCTGAGAGTAAGAAAAGTTAAGCAAGTTCATCCATGTAAGGTGACCTAAGTGGGGTGCACCAAGTAGCGCGTGTTCTCTTCATTTATTAGTAGAAAAATCTCTTCTGAAGATCCTTTGTCAGTCTCCAGTTAAAGACATTCCTTTGTTTTTGAAATAAAGTATCCCCTGAGAAGCTTAATTCTCCTAAAATCTGGCTCTAATCATTACACTTCTTTGCACAGACATCAACAAAGGCCCCCTTCTGGCCACTACTGGAAAGTAAATTCAAGGCCATTTAACATCAGATCCTGATTGACATTTCAAATCCATCCACACCAGTCCACAGACCAATGCTGGGCTCTACACTCTTTAAAAATGGACTTTCTTGTTTTTTTTCTGCTCTAAATATCTATTTCCACATTTCTATTTAGTAAAATTGCATCCATTTTCTGGATCTTAGTTTGATGTCATTTTCTCCATGAAACATTCTTGAAGTTTCCAGCTTCAAACTAGAATGATCTTTTTTTTTTTTTTAAAGATTTTTATTTATTTTATTACATATCTTCCCTTCCCCCCGCTGCGGCGCGCCGAGAGTGGTCACTGCGCAGGCGCGGCTTTCCCCGCTTGTGGGCGGCTTCTGCGTCCGTTCACGGCCGGCTTTCAGTTCGCGGGTGGCTGGCTGCGCTCCATTTGCGGGCGACCTACCCTGCCCGTGGCAGCTTTTGCCCCATCCGTGGCAACTTTTTGCCCTGCCCACGGTGGTTCTGGCCCACCCATGGCGGCTTGCCGTTCTCAAGGCAGTCTGCCCGCTAGGAGAGGTCCCTGGGAATCGAACCCAGGGCCTCCCATGTGGTATGCCGGTGCCCTATCCACTGGGCTATCCATCCGGACCCTAGACTGATCTTTCTTCTCACATCTTATACGGCACTTTATTTTGGTGCTCAAACCTGCCACATGGTTTTGAATGAACACAACTCTCTCCTTCAATAATGTAAGATTTTCTGGTGTATAAGCAATATCTTACTGCTTTAGACTCACACATCAAAATCCTTGCAAATAAGCAGTGTTGAAAAGATGCTTGGAGGGACTTTCAGCATCTGCTCCTACAAATTCTGAGCTGGGGCTCCTAGCGACTTGTTCAGAGTGGCTGAAGCACGAGTTGGAATCTCGGTGAGGTTCCAACTGTTCTTACCTATTCTAACATCTTGGAAGAGTTATTGGACCCCTTTGAAACCAGACACCTCCATTTAACTTCCTTCCTTAGAAAATGCAGCTCCAACAACTGGGTCCTAGTGAAATCCTTAATAATTGACATCATGCTACAATTGAGCTTGAAAAGCTATGGTTCAAAGTCTCCTGCCATCTGTCCTCTCAGCCCCTGTCTACTTCACCCCAGGAAGACCTGTGCCACCTCTCTGGTGTAGGATGAACTCTCCTGCCAACCAAAAGCCTTGCCCCTCACACTTGAGGTTAAAGAGCACTCTCAACATGTTCACACCAATTCATATGACAAACTTAGTGACAGTTCCAAATTCCTTTTCACGTATCACTATGTGATGGACAGTGGCACCTTTGCATATTAAACCAGAAGCCACTATGTCGAGCCTAGTGTTTGTTTAGTTGAAGTTTCTAACTAAATTCTAACAGGGACCCTGAGGTTATAGAGAAAGCGATAGATGGATAATGATCATAGAGCCTAATTCAGTACCTTCCAAATATGCTTTTAGGACCACCATGTTAGAATCACCTCAGTTATTTTGACATATACTAAAATTTGAGAATTGCCAATAATTAGTTATTAAATTAAACATTTTGAATTCTGAGAATGCCCAGAATGGGAGGGAGAATAGTTATCCTTAAATTCTCTCTCTACTCAAATATCTACAAGTATTTCTTGAAGATATTACAGTTCATCCAGATTTTTAATCTATTTAAACCAAGTGTTCCTGGATCTGGAGTCTCTGGATGTATCAAAAGTTAAATTCCTACTTGATTCTTTAATTTGAGCATCAGAAAGAAATCTTTGGGTTGAAAATATCACAAACCCAACTCACTTTGTTATGGGTTAAAAATTGCAATGCAGGCCCGGCTAGATAGCTCAGTGGATAAAGAGCTCGCCAGTGTACCACATGGGAGGCCCCGGGTTCGGTTCCCGGGGACCTCTCCGAGCGGGCAGACGGCCTTGAGAAAGGCAAGCCGCTGTGGGCGGGGCAGAGCCGCCGTGGGCAAGGCAAAAAAAGCCGCCACGGGCAGGGCTGAGCCCCCACGGGCATGGCAAGGTCACCCGTGAAAAGCGGAGCTGCTGCCCGTGAAAGCGGAAGCCGGCAGCCCACAAAAACATGGAGGACTGCTGCCCGCAAAACATGGAGCGGAGCCGTCCGTGAAAACGGAATGGAGCCACCCTGGAACGGAACGAGCCACCGCCGTGGAGGGCCGACTCGGCGCGTCGCCGCGGGGACGGGGGGAGACAGGAAGCAGACATAGAAAAACACAGAGGAATGGACACACAGCAAGAGCAAGCAGAAGGGTGGGGGATATGTAATAAATAATAAATAAATCTTTTAAAAAAAAATTGCAATGCATTGACTCGCATGAAAAAAGAAAAACCTCAGGAATTGTGATCGCTTTAGGCATGGCTGATCCAGAGACATGATGGTATCAGAATGCTGTTGCTCTCATCTCCTACGTCTGCTTTCCTGAAAACTGGTTTCCTTGCAAGCGGGCTTTCTCCATCTGATGGCCTTCAGCAACTCAGCTTTAGAGTTCTGCTCCAAGTCCACCGGAAAGGGAGTCTCCTTCCCCAAATCTCCAGAATGGGTCGATTGCATTAAGTGCTGATTTCTGAACCAACCTCTGTGGCCAATATGAACCCCTTCCTCCGCCGCTCTCAGAAATCACAAGGACTGAGAGTCGTGGGTAGGTAGTCCCAGAAGGAGATAGTCCAGCTGCCTAAACCAATGTAGAACGGATGTTTTTAGGCAAAACATCAGATTTCTACTCCAGTTTATAAATATATTTGACTGGGAAGAGGGTCAATAGCTTTTATCAGCTTCTTAGTGTGCCCTGAAACCTTTAAAATGGTTAAAAACCATGTCCTTTACGTACATGGAAGGCAGTTGTGAGATGTCAAGAATCCTGAACCTTTAGTCAGAGTCCCAGGTTCTTGCTCTATCATTTGTCTAATAGTCTTCTGAAGGGTTTTAACTTCCTCATTTGTAAAGTAGATCTAATAAAGCCCTCCCAACCTCTACAAAGAAGGGTCCTATTAGACTTCCCTTTTCTACTCTTCACACTTATAAAAACTTGTTTAATAGATCCTATTCTATTAGACTGTAAATTCAATGAGAGCAGAAACCATGTCTGTTTTCTTCACTGCTGAATCCCCAGTGCCCACCATAGTACTTGGAATTTAATAGATGCTCAATATGTGTATGAAAAAATGAATAGTTAGAAAATACATTGTATATATAGAATGAGAAAAATGTAAATAAAACTAAAATTTTATTCATCTCAACTCTGGACTCAAATGGAATTCCAAATGTGTACTTAAAATAATGTCAGAAAATCTGGATTTTTATCTATACTCTGAAATTAAGTAGTTTTATGACATTAGATAATGATTGAATCTTTCTGATTGTCATTTTCTTACTGTAGATATCAGAGATAGAGTTGATGATTCCCGAATTCCCTTCCAGAACTAGCTTCTTAAAGACCCAAGGATGAGTCACTTCCCCCTCCTGCCCTCAAAATAACCATTTAATGGATCAAAATCCTGATAGAAACTTGCTCTAGATTTGCAGAACATGCTTATAGATCCTGTCCCTTAAAACCATTCATTCCCTCCTATCTTCCCTTCCCTTTCTTTCCGTTCTTTCATGTATTCAAATAGTTATTGAATACTTGCTCTCTAGGCACTTGCCCTGGGGAAAAATCAAAAGTCCTTTTTATATCTTCCTGGAATTATGCACCCACAACCTGACTGAATTCTCTATCTTTGAGGAGATTTAAATTCTAAGTATTTTGTTCCATTAAATGGTTTTAAAAGTTCTTTTCTGACCTTGATGCATTACGAAAATGACAATGGCTGATTTGACCTGAAGCGTAATCCTCTGGGAATAGAACTTTGATCTCAATTATGTGTACTCAAACACACCGGAAACGGACTTGCCTCACATACCCCCACCTCCCTGTGCTTTCTGCCATTCACCATGGGTTAATGTGCTTGTGTTTACTTTTCTGACAGATCCCTTTGCCTTAGACTATAAATCAATGACTTCTATATCAAATTGACTCGCATGATGTAAAAAACTAAAAATAATTCTCCTCCTACCACATACTTTATCTGTTTCTTTATTATTTTAGATCTGAAGGCATGGCAGCTCTCACCAGCTTGTTCATTGGTTCACAGCCATTATCATAGCAATGATCAAAAAGAAAAACCTCAGGCATAAACCTGACAAGAGTAAGAAAACAGATGGCTGTTGGAACTCATTTGTAATATAATAGTATTCCAGCATTCTGTAAGTTTTTGACCTTAAGCAAGGGAAAGTTGATGACTTTAATAGAGTTTTCTTTATAAACCTTTTTCTTTCTGCTTCAAAACTGCTGACTTTTTTTTAGCCCTGACTCTCCTACAATTGCTTTCCAAAGCATATTTCTCAGTTACAAAGCCAGAACTCACTTGAGTGATGCTGGGTTAATTGTATGGGTGCTCACATTGGCGCAAGCCAAAGGCCCTTCCTGACAGGATAAGATGTAGTCCTGGAATTTCTCTTCCCTCTCTCCCCACAGAAAACTCTCACCCTAAATTTGAAAAAGTATTACTTTGGTTCCAACTGAATAAAAAGTAGCTTAATAACAATATGTTAGTTACACAGTCCAAGAAATATGACATTTCTGTTAATATACACATATATTCAAATACCACCCCTAATAGACATTAGTTGCAAAATTTTAGTCCAGTTCGGTTCCTCAGGAAGCTAAATATAGAACTGCCATATGATCTAGCAATTCTTCTACTAGGAATATATCCAGAGGAACTGAAAACTGTGACATGAACAGACGTCTGCATACCAATGTTCATAGCAGCTTTATTCACAAGTGCCAAAAGACGGAAACAACCCAAGTGTCTATCAACCAATGAATGGATAAACAAAATGTGGTATATACATACAATGGAATACTATAGTGCAGTAAGAAGAAATGAAATTGGGACACATATGATAACATGGATGACTCTTGAAGACATTAAACTAAATGAAGTAAGCCAGACACAAAAGGAAAAATATTTCATGGTCTCACTAATATGAAATAAATACAAAGAATAAATGCATGAAATTAAAACCTAGAGTGTAGGTTATTAGGAGGTAAGAGGAGAGCTGAGAAGAACTACTCATGCTCACTGTATGTGGAAGTTTTAATTAACTTGACTGTAAAAGTGTGGAAATGGATAGATTTGATGGTAACTCATTATAGTGAGTAGAACTAACATGGTTAGTTTATAAATGGGATTGTGGCCAAAAACGGTAGTCTAGGGATGTAAAGGTCAATTGAAAGAACGCTAGAGAATAATCTAGGGACTGAATAACACAGTGAACCCAGAGGTGGATGAGAACTGTGGTTAATGGTACAGATGTAAGAGTGTCCTTCTGTGAGCTAGAGTGGATGTACGTTTCTATTGCAGGGTGGTGGGAATGTGGAGAAGCATGGGAAAAACACAATTGGTGCGACCTATGGACTGTGGTTAACAGCAATACTGTAATATTCTTGCATCAATGCCAAAGAAGTACTGTGTAGATAATAGGGGGTATGGAAAAAATGTGCCAAATGTATGCTGTGGACCATGGTTGGTGGTAATATTCTGATGATATTATCTGATAATCTGTAACAAATATTCCACCACACTGTGATGTGTTGGTGAAGGGGTGTTGAATGGGAATTCTACACATGTGCATGACTGTTTTGTAAGTTCACAACCTCTGTAATAAAAATAAATTGAAAAATAATAGGGTGGGTTGGGAGAAAAATACAACTAATGTAAGATAGGGACTATAGTTAGTAGTAATATTTTGGCAATGCTTCTGTATAGTTTGTAACAAATGTTTCATGACAATGCAAGGTGTTGGTGGAGGGGTGATGTATAAGACCTCTGATGTTATGCATGTTTATTTTGTAAGTTCACAACTTTTACTATACATTTAGCATACATTGTTTATGTATGCTCATGTGTTAATGATATACTTCAATAAAAATATATTAAAAAATGTAGGCCAGTTACTTAGATTCTTTAAGCTTTGGTTTACCCTTCTTGCAGGAGAATTGATGATCGTACCAACCTCAAAGGATCATGGTGAGGACTAAAATGAAAAAGGCTTGTAAAGAAACAGAACCTGACACAAACTATCTACTTTGTAACCAATGCTGGTTGATATTTGTGTTATTTTTTCTCATCTTTGCAGCTGCCTCTAGTTGCACTGTAATCAAAGAAATGCCTTTGGTCTTTGGCTGTAGACATTAACTAGATCAGAGAGAGAGAAATCCTGCAATTTGAGAGATCACATAGCTGCTGCCCACCTTGTGACTTCCTCTCTCTTCTGCTCAGCCTGATGTGTAACCAGCTGTCCTGTTCTCCTGGTATCTCTTTTTACCACTCTTCTAGTCAATGAAGCCTGGCATTTGTTTTCTACCTCTCTTTCCTCCATATCTATTACTTCTTCCCCTTTTCTGCATGCTCATAGTCCATTTAAAAAGAAGCTTCTCCAACAATTTTTCATATTCTCCAGAGATGATGGCAATAAGAGACTGAAAAAAAAATAACTTTACAGAAGCAATAAACATGGCCCCACATAAATACATTTTTTTGGAATTGCAAAATTAGAAATATCCATCAGTCACCTAATGAATAGAAACCTGACACCCTTGGCCAGAGGTATGCTTCTAGAAATGGTGCTGTGCCTTTCTCAGCAAATAAATCTGGTCTCAAAATCCAGACTAGGAGAATGGATCAAAGACCCCAAAGCTAGAATTTAGAATTTAATTAGCTAATCAGCTTTAGGAGGTGAGTTAATATAGTCCCTTCCTCTCTCTACATGTGACAATATCAAAACTAGACCAATAAGAATCTACATTAAGAATATATCCCAGGTGCCTGGGGTGAGTAATCATGACCTTTCAAACACTGTGCTAATAGCAAATTTACCCAGAACTTCAATCACCTACACCACTAGGTTCAATAATGACCAAATTTTCTGCTCCTGTTACTTGATTCTGATGTCAATTTCTTCTTTTAGCCATATGAAATCACCATTCCATACAGAAATTTATACTCTTGTGTGCAGCAAGGTACCTCCTCTAATGATACTGTTACCTATTTTCCCCAAGCAGGACTGGCTCCTTGCTTCATCACAGCCATGCCACGTTGCAGCCTTTTCTCACCACTTCATCCACCTAACAAAAAAGCCCTGGTATTTGCCTAGTGCCGGAAATGTTCTGGAAATTTCATGTCTCTGTTACAGTGAACATGCAATTTATAACATCATTCTTTTATTTCCATATGTTCATGTATTTTAACTCCAATAAAAGCTTCATACTCAGGTCATTTTTAAATCACATCTTGCATTTTTTTTATCCTATGGATGTAAACCTCCATCTCTCTCACTCTCTGTAATCATTTGTCTGTTGTGATATCCAGTGTGAAAAAATGTGAAATGTGGCTTTCTTCTTCTTTGGCTGGGGTAAAGGTGGGAGCCTCAGCTACATTATTCTAAAAGGACCCCAGATACTATCTGTCACTCAAAGGGCTATTGAAAACTTGGTTTTCCCAGGAAGGTTATTCTGTTGCTATCAAATGGAAAGAAATACACATGGATGCCCATGTGCTATATTAAAATATCATCTCTGATCTTTGGAGGTTAGGGCATTAGAGGGCAGCCATGATCAATTGTCTCTTCAGCTCGCATAGGCAACGGAAACACTTTTATAAATTTCATCCCCAAAGAGAATGGAGGAGGGTGTGTGGGTAGGCTCGGGCAAGATATCAAGGGCAATTGGGTCCAACTTTCCACCCTTTCCTCCAAACTAGTATCACACAATTATGCCAGCATAAAATACTGATTAGAATGTGGTTTTGGTTATTTATTCATAAGCTTTTTAGCAAATTAAGTTTGCATGATAGATTTTTAAAATGCATTAGTGGCTAGATATCTTCCAGGAAGTTTTTTTGCTTTTTGTTTTATTGTTTATTTAAAGCAGTCAAACATACCAGGTATCCCAGCATTCTCTCCTGTCCCCAGATGAAGACATTATCTACAGTATTTCCCACATGAACCCAAAGCAGGGAGAATTTCACTTCAAGCACACCACTTCCTGATACTCTCCTACAGGGTAAGAGAAACTTCATGATCTTTTGCATGGTATTGCCTTGTTTCATGAGGTTCTAAATCAATGAGAGAGAAGCGCCTACCAATTGCTGGCTATTTTAATCTAATGTCTGCCATTTGCTAGGAGGGTTCCCCAAACTCAGTTTCATTTCCTCTCCCACCCTCCAGTTCCCACCATCCATCACCGACACACAAAATACGCACATTTGAGACTAGAAGCTCCTGAAGGGCAGGTCAATCGACTTCATATAGCAGGAAAAATGACTGCTTTCTAAACACTTAATGAGTAGACAAAAACTACTGTCAATAGGCTCAATTTGGATACTTGGCTAATGTTTCCAAAGAAGAGATTATGTTACCCTCCACCTTTTCAAACTGTTAATGGCTCTCCACTGCCTAGAAATTCTGCACAAATGCTTTTCTTGCTCTGGTCCCAACGTACATTCCAAAGTGACTTCTCCTTTCCCCTCAGTAGGAATTCTACATCCCAGTTAACTAGACTATTCTCTTTGCTCAGGGACAATCTTCAGACCATAGTGACATTTTTTTTTCCTAACAGCTTTCCATTTCCCTTAATGACCTGTCCACAGCCCATCTCAACCTATCAGGAACCATCACAAATGGCTACTTCTTCACAGAGCCTTTCCTGCCTAACTCCAGCCCAACCACATGAGAACTTTCTCTCTTTCAGACTCCCATAACACTGACACTTGTATAATCTTCAGACATATCGTACCTCCTAATTTTATTATAATTATTGACCTAACAGTTTTTATCTCTGTGCTAGTGTACAAGTTGCTTGAAGCATGCATTGGAGTTTCAGGCAGAGTACCTTTCCCTTATTTACATAGAATATATTATTTGTAGAATTGGACTGAATTTTTAAATAGGAATAAATAGCTTCATTCCGATCAGAGTTTAATTAAACATGAAAATTATTGGCCCACCATAAATTTCAATAGAAGTTTCAGTGGCCATGTTGATTAAAACCACCATGACATGCCCAAGAAACAAAGGTTCAGAAGGACTCTAAATGCATCCAGTTTGCTCCAGATTCCCTCTGAATCTAGGGAGAATTGTAAATCAGGACTGTATATTGGTCAGAATTGTAGAGAGAAAGATTCTATAATATCTAAATCAATCATAACATTTTAGCAAAGAACTATAGATAGGGGGATTTTTAAAAAGTGAATTGGGGTTGGGACAACTGGGTTTCCACACCTGAAAAAATTCCCAGATTTTCCAAGATATAATGCGAAAAAATGAAGCCAAGGAATTACTCATAGAAACTATGGGAGAGCATTTTATTTTCTTATCTTGGGTTTAAGAATTTTTTTTGACTTCTAAGTTTTGTGTCACATTTAGAAAAGTTTGTTCAATTGCAACATATTAATAAGTTTGAATGTTACAAACTACATAACCAAAGTAAAAAGATGAATGACAAAATAAAAACAAAATTACAAAGCATGTTACAAAGGACTAATTTCTCAAATATAAAAAGAAACCCTATATACTTAGAAGAAAAATACCAAATACCAGTAGAAAATGGCCAAATATTATGATAAAAGCTATTGTACACAGAATTCAAATGTCAGTAAACGTGAAAAATTCTCAATATCACACAAAATATATTGCAAAATAAAATTATATTGAGACTATTTTCCACTTATCAAATTGTCGAAATTAAAAAAAATATGCTAAATTTTCAAGTGTATGGGGAAAGTGGCAGTCTTATGCAAGTTGGTAGAAATGTATATTTTTGCAATTTCCATGGAGGAGAGTATGGCAATGTGCAAACAAATTCAAATGGGCATACCTTTTTAGGTTGCAAATTCATATCTATGAATTTAACCTAAAGATGGGTTAAATGATATAAACACAAGGCTATTTATAATAATCCCATTTATAAAAGTAAAATATTATCTAAAAACAAATAAACAAATGTTCATCAGCAGGGAACTGGTTAAATAAATTATCTTATGGGCCCGGCTAGATAGCTCAGTGGATAAAGAGCTCGCTGGGAAACCACATGGGAGGCCCTGGGTTCGGTTCCC
>PVKH010026837.1:0-13133 GCA_004027955.1 Chaetophractus vellerosus
AGTTCTACAAATGTGTCAGTCTTCTCACATCAGGATCCTGGGACATTCTATTTCCTTCCACTTCTGTCATCTTGTTTACCTAACTCTTGCCATCTTTCAATTCCATAGTCTAATGAGTTTATGAGAAAACATTCCAGACCCCCTAAGCTAGATTTAATCTCCTTGATATATGTTTGCATATAGCAATATATGCAAAGGGGAGTTAGTTCTTCATTACGTTTTTTAATGACTTGCTCAGTCTTCCCAGCTTGCTTACAAAATCCATGCTGGCAGAGCTATATATGCTCAATTCATTCCTCAGTCCATAGCCACAAGCATAGGGCTTGGGAACAGAGTAAATATGCGTTAAATAGTTGTAGTGAATCCTTCAAGGAAATTCCATACTGATCATAAAATAAAAGAGAGTATGGAGCTCAGGAATTTATTTGGTCAATGAAATATTTTGTATCTAATATTTATATTTATAACATAGCTATTTGATTCCAAGTCATTTTATTCTCCTGTCAAAGAATATAATTTTATACCTCAGGAAATATTTTTACCTCTTCCTTGGTGCTATGTGCTATGTAAATGAAGCCAATTCATACATTTGCATTTGAACCCATATGTTTATTCATTCATTCAGCCAGCTAACATATACTGAGCACCAACTGCCAAAACCTAGAGGCTCAGACATGTGGTATAGAATATTGAATCTTTCTTCTGAATAACTCACTGTAGAGTGGAAGAGATGAACGAATAGCAAATAACTACTTTTGAGATTTTATAATTTCTTTAATAAAGACAAGAGTGAGACCTATGTAAGCTCTTTAGCTTTTGGTCAGTTGTTTTAGCATTATGTAGACACAGCCTCAGAGCTTATTTTGATCAAATTTTATTGACAGGATGGATAAACAATCATAAAGAATTAAAGAAAGATATCCTGGGATAAATAACTCAGTAAACTGTATTTGCTTGCCTTATACCAACCTCATCAAACTCACATCACACTTAACAACTGTCCTCATCATTTGATTTTCTTTCCTCCCCTTAAATATTAGGAACATTATTCTGGACTTTATTATTCATCCAATCTCATAGACAGTAAGTTTTTTTCTAACACTAGCAGATCATCAGGGAACTGTGCATATTATATCATGGTTTTGTCAAACAATGCACAGCCTCTAAACTAATTATTTATTTTCTTAAAAGTAAAAAGTAGAAAATCAACATATCACCATTATTTTAAGTGGAAATTTTAGATGATTTTGATATGGCGTCATCTCAAAGAAATTTATTTCCCAATGTAGCCAATGATTATTGGTTTATTACTGACAGAGAGTTTTCTATGATGAATTTCTATGATCTTAACCCAACCTAACATCTCACTTGCCATTTTGTCTAAAACTAAGCATTGAGTTGACATCTTCATTGAGCTGCTCACAATAATACCTGGATGTTCTCCTTTGGGGTTACAGCTAATTTAGAACCCATTAGTATGTACACATAATTTACATTGTTCAGTTGAATGTGCAATATCTTACATGAGTCTACAGTGAATCATCTGCCATCCGGTACCAATTACCCAGCTTTGTTTGCTCTTGCCAGGGTTATGCAAAAGGCATTCACGTTTTGCTTAACCCAAGTAATTGTATGTCAACAATGGATTATGAATGTTCTTATTCCATCATTTATTTCTTATTCTAGGTCATTGATATGTGTGTGTGTGTGTGTGTGTGCTTGATCTTTCTCACACACACACATACACACACACACATATATACCAATGACATGTTTAGGCTCTTTCAGTACATATCTGCAAGGTTCCTGAAAGTTATAATGGAATATAACTTTGTTATATTTGTTCTGTTGATTTGTATTGTTATTTGACTTGAGGCAAAACCCTCAAGTCATCTATCCTGAATAAGGACATAATATGATATCTAGGTGTTTATGTGAATGTATATTTTGCATGATATTGAAAAATACCTAAATTTTATCTAATTTGCATTCTACAAGTAATAAGACATTATTTATTTCCTGAGATTTTTATTTTGAATGCTTTAGTAGTCTTTATTAATAGCTTCTAATTCATTCTTTCAAATTCTACTCATGAAAAAAGTATTTAATATATACTTAGTATATTCCAGCCACTATGTCAAATGTTGGCAATTTAGTGATGAATAAGGAAAATGTGGATCCTGCTCTGCCTTCCTTGTTGAAAAAAAGACCAAAAAATAGGAATTGTAAATTGAGAGAAGTATACATGAAACAGTGTATACTTGAAATGCCTGTATACAAATTAAAGTCACCTTTCTATAGGTCAATTAACAAAAGCTTCATTGGAGACATGACATTTAAGATATAAATGGAAAGTTGAGAAGGAACCAGTTAAGTGAAGAGTGAAGAGATCAGTATTCCTGGAAGTGAAGATAGCAGTGCAATGGCACTGAATTGGGAAAGTGCTTGTGTTAGAGGAAAGGAGAGTTGGATAGTATTCCTAGATCTCAACAGGAGAAAATATTTTGAGATGAGACTGGAGAGGTTGTTTGTAGTCAGATAACAGAGTAATATGAGAGCCATTTTTAAAATTTTATAATTTATCCTAGGAACACTGGAATATCATTTTGGCAGAGAAATATCATTATCTCTTTTAGGTCTTAAAAACTACTCTATTTTTGGAGAAGAAATGGAAGAGGAGACAAGCAAAAGTGTGCAAGACAGGAACCTGGAGCAGTAAGCCAGAGAACATGATAAGCGGTAGGTGAAGGGGACACTGAGGGAACATGACATGGAGAGAGTGCAAATAAATTAATTACATTAAATTGCACAGGGTGCTAATGAATTAGATGAGGAGTAAACAATAGAGAAGAATCAAGAATGATTCCCAGATTTCTGACTTAAGCACTTATGTGGAAGATGAGACCCATTTGCTGAGCAGGGAAGACTTAGTTACTGGGAAGTCTAAGAGTAGAATTGGAGGTTCTTAAGGGGACACTTTGGACAAATTGTGAAATCAATGATTTATTTTTGGACATTTTAATTATGTGCTATCTATATTACCAAACTATGACAAGTGAAGTGACATATGTAATACAAAGAATAAAATTGCAGTAGGTAATGATTTGCTAGATGTAGGCACAGAATTGAAATGAAAAGCTATGGGGGTGGTGATAGAGAAGAGAGCAGAGGAGGAGCATCAATGTTTGGAGGCTGGGTAGAGAAGAAAAGTGATCTGTTACAAAGCAGAGAGTGGAGTCATGACATACGAAGGAAAGTAATAAATTGGATCAAATGACATAGTGATTCAGAACAAGATACAGAAAAATATTCTTGGAATGTGACAACAGCTTGGACATTGCTGAATACGAAAAGAGCAGTTTAAAGTGAGCATTAAGTAGCAAGACAGATTTGAGTGGATTAAAGTGTGAATGCAGATGTAGCACTTTGGCATTGTTTATGAATTCTAAAAATAGTTATTGGATTATGTTTGTAAATTGGTCTGTCAGAGGTATCACTTGTACTTGATTAAATTATGATTAGGACTTTGATTGGGCCACATCAGTAGGGTGTTGAGTCCCCACCCCTTGGGGGGTGGAGACTCACGGAGAAAAGACATGGCAAAGGACGGAGTTGGGAGTTTTTTGAGCTGGAGTCTGGGAACTGAACACACAAGAGAACACAGAGGAATAGAGACGGCTCCATAGAAAGTGCAGAAGCCCCAGGGAGAGAGACAGAGCCACTCCCCTGTGCTCTTGTGGCAAGAGCACAACAGCTGAGCATGGAGAGAAACAGAGCCCTGGGAAGAGAGGAACCCAAGAAGCCTGAACTCTTGGCAGACGTCGGCAGCCATCTTGCCCCAACACGTGGCAATAGAGACTGGTGAGGGAAGTAACTTATGCATTATGGCCTGGTAACCGTAAGCTTCTACCCCAAATAAATACCCTTTATAAAAACCAACAGATTTCTGGTATTTTGCATCAGCACCCCTTTGGCTGACTAATAGAGAAGGTTAGAAAAAGGAGAAAAGAAAGGTAAATGTAAACAATGGCTCTTGGAAGTTTGTCTATAAATAGTAACCAGAAAATGGGACTGTGACTTAAGGAATTTGAGAAGGTAATGGGAATCTGTTTTCAAGTGTTGAAGACACTACATCATTTCTCTAAACTAATGGGAATAATTCATTAGAGGTGGGAAATTTCTGATGCAAGAGAGAGGGGCAATAGTTAAGTCCATGGGAAAGCAAGAGGAAATGGCATCCATAGCTCAAGTGGGGTGATATACCTTTATGGACAAGTATTTCTTCCACTGAAACAGAAAGAAAGAACATGAAGTGATGAAGGCAAAGCTAGGTAGGTTTGGAGATTTACTGTGGAAATTTGGGAGATTGGCTAAACGCGATGGGGAAAATATATTTGGGCAAGAGGATAGGTGGCAGAGCATGGAAGGAAGACTGGCTGTATCCCATACTCATTGTTGTACCCATTCATTTTTGCGACAAAATTCCACATTATGCGAGTGTCAGCTATGTGCCAGGCACGATTTGAGCGACTGGGAACATAGTAGTAAAGAGGGAGACAGTAATATCTGCTTTCATGATTACAAATGAAAACATATGCTTATGATTTTCTGCAGCTGAGTTGAATTGCTCAGGCGCAGGGCAGAGAGAAGGTGGATGTTCTTGGAGCTGAGATGGCTTTGGGTTTAAGACTCCTTGAGGTTTCTTAAGCTAATCTAATAACCGATGTCTCTCTAAAATAATAGAAAATAATATATAGAAGAAACATATTTCCATTTTCCAGCTTTGTTAAATCTTAGCATTTTCCATATTTTGCTTGCCAATTTATGAAGTAAACTTAAAATTTCTGTAAGTGTTGAAACATCTTCTACCTTTTTATATACCGTTTCTCCCTCTTTTACACTATTCTGAATTATCATTCCTCTGCATATTTTTATATCTTCTCTGTATAGCAAAAATGTACAACATTGTCTTGCATATTTTAAAACTATGTGACAAATCCATATCATTCTACAACTGCTTATTTTCACTCAGCATTGTTTTTTCAGATGCAACCACGTTGATGCACTTAGTTCTCCATTTATTCTAACAGAGGCATGCTATTCCATGTATCAATATACAACAGTTCAGCTATCCATTTTTCTATTAGAAAGAGAATTGGGGCCATTTTATGCAATCAATTTCTCACACCATCATGTGCTCTCTATTACCATATTCCTTTCCTTCCCAAAGGTAACCATTATCCTGATGTCTGTCACCAGAGATTGGTTTTGCTGATTTCCCTCTCTCTCCAACACATACTCTTTGTTCTGGCTTATTTCATTCACCAGTATTTATCCATATTGTTACATGTTGCTATGGTTTTATTTTCATCAATGGTTAGTGTTCCATTATATGAATATATCAGAATTTGTTTATTCATTCTATTATCTAGGATATTTGAATTGTTTCTAGCTGTGGGCTATTATGAATAATGCTCCCATGAATTATCCTGTACATGTCTGAGGGACCTATTTGTACACATTTCTTAGTGTATGTAACAGGAATAAAACTGTTGGTCACATAGTGCATACATTTACCGCTCTATGACATACTTCCAAAAAGGATCTGTAAACAATTTTTCCTCCCATCAGTGGTAGGTGGGTATTACAGTTGCTATACATCCTTGTCATCCCTTAGTATTTGCTATTTCATTTTATACTTCTGGTCAATATGTGGTAGCTTTTCATTGTGGTTTAAAATTATTTTTAATAAATAATAAAGTAGAGAAAATTTTCAAATATATACTGCTTTGTTAATGGTCCAGTCAAGTCTCTTTCTTCTGTTGGATTACTTGTCTTTTGCTTATTCATTTGAAGAATTATTTTATATTCTAAACATAAGTCTTTTATCAGATATAAGTATTGCAAGTTGCTTTTTTCATTCTGTAATTTGCCTTTTCAGTCTTTTCATAGCTTTTTTAATGTACAGAAATTCTCAATTTTAATGTACTTTAATTGTAAAGTTCTTCTTATATGGTTAGTGCTTTTCATGGCCTGTTTTAGAAATATTTGTCTTCAACAGAGTCATGAAAATATTCTTATTTTACTTTCTAGAAGCTTTAAGGTTTTAAACTCCACATATGTATATTTACAATCAACCTGGAATCTATTTTTGCATATGTGAAAGCCGAAGATCAAGAATCAATTTTTTTCCTATACAAATATTCGACTGACTCAGCATCTTTTATTGAAAAGACTAGAATTTCCTCTCTATTTTACAGGGCCATATTTGTCCTAATCAAATTAGTATTTTTGTGAGTCTGTTTCTTCATCTATTTCTTTATACTTGAGCCAAAACCATGCTGTGTTAATTCTGTAGTTTAAAAACAAATTTTGACACCAGCACTGTAAGACATCAAGATTTGTTCTCCTTCAAGATTATATTGGTTACTATCGGCCCTTTGTATTTCCATATACATTTTAGCTTCAGCTTAATTTTTTTAAAAAAGGATTTTGGAATTTTGATGGGATTGCATTTAATTTATAAATCTCTTTAGAGAAAATTTACATCTTTAAAAAATTTAGGCTTCCATTCAATGAACTTGCCATATCTCTTCAATGATGTAGTTATTTTAAAATTTCTTTCAATAATATTTTATGTATTCTATATATAAATCCTACACAGCTTTCATTTAATGTTTCTCAAGGATTTTTATATGCTTTTTCAATGTTTTTATCACAAATTTATTTTCTAATTATTGTTTCATGCTAGTATATAAAATACAGTGGATTTTAAAATTAATCATGTAAGCACTGACTGCAAAATTTGTTTATTAATTTTAATATTATTTGTAATTTGAGGGAATTTTTTTGTGAAATGGAGATATCCTAAATAATAAAAAATTAGGTTTGGCTTTCCAATCCTTATACTTTTAATTTCTTTCTCTCACTTTATGTCACTTCCTAGTACAACATGATAGAAGTAGTGATAATAGGCATCTTTGTCTTAATTCCATTCTCAGTGTGGAAAGCTTTAAATATTTTACTATTAGATTTTGATGTTTCCTGTAGAATTTTTAGATACCTTTGATCAAAATAAGGAAGTCTCTCCCATTCCTAATTTGCTATGTTTTAAAATAATTGTTTATTCAATTTTGTCATGGCCTTTTTCTACATCTATTGATAAGATCATATGGTATTTCTGTTTTATTCTGTCAATTTTGTGAATTACACTGGTTGAATTTTGAATATGAAACCAGTCTTATATTTTTTGAATATACCCATTAGGCATTAGGCTTTTTATATATTGTTGCATCCAGTTTGTTAATATTATGTTTAGGATTTTAACATCTACCTTTGAGAGAGAGATTGTAATTTATCTTTCTTATAATGTTCTTCTCAAGTTTTGGTATCATGGTTATTCTGGTCTTATACAACGAGAAGGGAAGGGTTTCCTCTTTTTTTCATTCTACCAGAGAGCGTGTGTAAGGTTGGTAAAGATGCAGTGGTTTATCATTATGGTTTTAATTTCTTTTATAACTGTTTGGAAAAATTCACTGGCAGAGCCATCTGGGATGAGAGTTTTCTTATGTAAAGAAATTTAATTACAGATTTAATTTATTTAAAAGACATCATCTTCTGCATATTTTCAATTTTTTTCTTGTGTCCGATTTGGTAAGTTATGTTTTTCCAGCGATATTTCCACTTCACCCAAATTTTTAAATTTCTTTGCATGAAAGCATCTATAATATCATTTTCCTTTTAATGTTTATAGTTTTCATTAATGCCTCCCTTTACATTTCTGATATTGATCATTTTTATCTACTCTATTTCTTGATCAATTTTTCCAGGGGTTTATGAATTTTGTTAATCTTTCAAACAATTTTTAACTTTATTTTATCTATTAACTGTTCATTTTCTATTTCAATAAGTCTGCTGGTATCTTTATTGTCATGTATTTCAAGCATACATGACTATTAGGTGACAAAGGACTTCATTATTGTTTTATACATTAAACAGTTATTTATAGGTATTCATGAATATATTCTGTCTGTTCCTCCTCATTCCTTTCTTTGTTTTACCTGAGAATTCTGCTTGAAGAATTCCTTTAGCCTTGCTTATAAACTGACAAATTCATTCAGTTGTTGTTTGTCTAAGACTGAATTTTACTTCTGTTGTCTGGTTTCACTTTGGCACTTCATTCCTCTTACTGTATTTCCTTGTTGTTGTCTATGTTCCCTTGAAAGAAAAAAATTAGGACCAGAGAAAAGGAAAGAGATAGGAAGAGAAACAATAATAGTAATAATAAAAGTAAAAGATATGAGAGGAACCATACAAGACCTAGGAAATTGAAAAATTAACATGAGTAAGAAGCACAGAGGGATAAGATTATAAAAGTGGAATAGAAAAAATGAAACAAGAAACAGAATAGAGAAAAATATACCGAATGAGTTAAAAGGCTAGAATGGTGAGAAGAGGGGAAAGAAAATATAAAAGAAAGAAAGAAAAAAGTAAACAGAGAAAAAAGGAGAGAGAGAAATAAAAACAAGAAAAATTGGAGACCAAATGAAAGAGGTGGAAAGAAAAAACAACAGAAAACAGAAAATACAAGGATGGAGAGAAAAGAAATAGCATAGGTAGAGTAAATGAGTAAACTAAAGAAAGAAAGAAAAGAAAAAAGAAAAACAAACAAGCAGAGAAACAAAGGGGAAACACAATAAACAAGAAACAAGGCAGCGGCTACTCATTTAAAAAAAGGAGACAGAAAAAAATAAAAAGAACAAAAATAAACACGGAGAAACTGCCTTCTCTCTTAGACACCTAAGGATCTTCTCAGGCTGCTGATGTTCATCAATCACTCACCCTGCAGCCTGGCCTCTGCAGGTTTTGAACCAGGTTTTGGTGAGTAAAATAAGGGAAATTTTAAAAAAAGGAACTTAGTTATTGAAAATAATAAGAGATCCAACAGAATGAGAATGTCTATATACTCCTTATAAAGTTTCAACTGGATGCCGGCTAATCTGGTAGATCACTTCTCAAGGAAGAGCCAAGAATCAAACCAGAGACCTTATAGGTGCTAGGCCAGAATTCTTCCACTGAGCTACTCTGCCTCCTAGGTTAATTGACCTTTCAGAAGGCTACCCGCCCCTTTTCCCTCAGGCAGGTTAGATTCCTTGTGGTCCACTGGAGTCCTGCTGATCAGCCACCCATCTCTGCCTCCTCTCTCATGTAATTCCTCATTTTACCTAGGTGCCTGAGCGTGACTGCCTGCCTTAGGAGATCCTCCTCCCCTCTCCCTGTCTAGTCAGTGTCGCTTCTGATATTCAAGTGGGGCCCAGCTGGCTAAACTCACTTTCCACCCTCGTAGACCCCTCTTCTTCACAGGGAATCTGCTGCCACACTTCCTTTTGGAGCAGCGGGCCAGAGGCTCCGCCTAGTCTATCTGCCCTGAGGGCAGGATATGAGTGCTGCTTCTACCACTGAGGCAAGCAATCCATGGTTTCCCCCTGGCTTCCCTATCTGTCCAGTACCCTCCTAGATGACTCAGAGCATCTTCCCGTTTTATATATATATCCAAAGGAGCTGGCAGGGAGGAAGGTGCCTGCTATCCTCTCAATTAGATACTATTCGCCAGGAGTTTTACCCTGCTTAATATCTCGAGGTGGGGGAGGGGAGCTCTTGCTGGTGGCCAGGAGGTTTAATAACTCACAATTATTAGTTGTTTTGCTTCTTTGGCTCTTGACCCTCACTCTCCTTGAAGTTGTGAAGCAGTATCCTGGTTTGCTGGACCCCAAAGCAGGTCCCCAAGGCAGCCTCTGGCTTTTTGTCCATGGTTTTAGTGAGAGCTGAGCCTTATCTGCCTAAACCATCAGCCATGTTCCCCTTGATTCCTGCTTTTGTTGTTTGAAGGATATTTGTACAACATAGAAATTTTAATTGGCAGTTATTTTATTTTCACATACTAAAGGTGTCATTTCATTGTCTTCATTGCCTTCATTTCTGTGGAGACTTTTGCTGTCACTATTGCTGTTTTGAAGGCAATGTGTTTGTCTTCTCTAGTTTTTAGATTATTTTCCTTTCCTTGAGTTTTCAGACATTCTAGATAGGGCTTTGATCTTTTTTATTAAATCAAATTGGGGTTCATAGAATGTATATTTGTGACTTGATGTCTTTTTTTTTAAGGTTCCGTGGCTTGGGATTGAACCCAGGACCTCATATGTGGGAAGCCAGCACTCAGTCACTGAGCTACACTGGCTTCCCCTTGATGTCTTTTTTGTTAGAGAAGTTGTGGGTTTACCGAACAATCATGCATAAAATACAGGATTCCTATATACCATCCTATTATTAACACCTTGCATTGATGTGCATTTTTTACAATGGATGAAAGCAAATTTTTATAATTCTACTAGTAACTATAGTCCGTGGTTTAACTTAGGGTTTACTGTTTATGTATTACAAAGCTACAGGAATCAAAACAGCATGGTATTGGCACAAGGACAAACACAGAGACCAATGGAATCAAATGAGAGCTCAGAAATCAACCCTCACATTTATGGTCAACTGACTTTTGGCAAGAGGGCAAAGACTAACTCAGTTGGGAAAGAATAGCCTCTTCAACAAATGGTGCTGGGAAAACTGGATCTTCATTTGAAAAGAATGAAAGTCACTCTCTACCTCAAGCCTTATACAAAAATCAACTCAAAATGGAACAAATACCTTAATATAAAAGCCAGAACTATTAAATTCCTGGAAGAAAACATAGGGAAGTCTCTTCAGGACACTGTGCTAGGTACTTGTTTCTTAGACTTTCCACCCAAAGCACAAGCAATGAGAAATAGACAAATGGGACTTCATCAAATTTTTTTTTAAATGTGCCAAAATGAATTTTATCATCATGAAAGTAAAACAATCTACATATGGGGGAACATATTTGGAAATCACATATCAGATAAGGATTTAATATCCAGAATATATAAAGAAATGCTTCAATTCAACAACAAAAAGCAAACCAATTAAAAATTGGGCTTGATGTATTTTATCAGTTTTAAAAAATTATCATCTATCTTTTTATATATTACCTTGTTGCCTTTTATGCATCTCTCATTTTTTATATTGTACATTTGACCATTCCACAATGTTCCATGTTTCTATATTTTTAATCTTATTACCTTTCCTTTTTCAATTTATATATACTTTTTTTTTTGGTTTATTTATTTGTTTTAAGCTAATGCACTGAATTGGATTGGCAATCTGAGTCAAACAAATCAGAGAGCCTATCCAGCCAGTATCAAGCTTTACTAATGATCTTAAGAATACATGCAATAATTAGGCTCAGATGAGGCAGAGAGTTCAATGATATTCCCAGCAGGGGGTTGAAAGGTGTTCTACTGAAAGATATGTTCCCTGGACCCTGTGAAAGTGATCTTATTTGGAAAAAGGGTCTTTGCAAATGTAATCAAGTTAAGGGTCGTGAAACGAGATCATCCTGGGTAATCCAATGACTGTCTTTCTAACAGGTGGAAGAGGAAAACATATAGAGAAGGTCGTTGTTTTAGTCAGCCAAAGGGGTGCTAATGCTAAATACCAATAGTTGTTTGGTTTTTATAAAGGGTATTTATTTGGGGTAGAAGTCCACAGTTACCAGGCCATAAAGCATAAGTTTCTTCTCTCACCAAAGTCCATTGCCACGTGTTGGAGCAAGACAGCTGCCCTAAGTTTGTCAGGGTTCAGGCTTCTTGGGTTCCTCGATTCCCGGGGCTGCATTTCTCTCCGGGCTTAGCGCCTCCGCTTCCTCCACAAGGTCAGCTGTAGACTATCAGGCGAATGGCTCACTTCTCTTCTCCTGGGGCATCCTCTCCAACATCAGAACTGCTTCTCAAAAAACTGCTTCTCCAAACTGATCCCACTGTGCTTTGCCTTGCCTTTTATATTTGACTCCCCCACCCACCAAGGGGTGGGGCTCAACGCCCTAATCATAACGTAATCATGCCCAGATTAACAGATCAGTTTACAAGGATGATTCAATATCGATTTTTGGAATTCATAATTACATCAAACTGCCAAACGGCTACAGTCAGGTTATGATGGAGGCAGAGATTGGGGTGATGCAGCCAAAAGGAGTGCCAAGAGTCCTGAGAAGCTGGAAGAGGTAAGGAATGATTCTCTCTTAAAGACTCTAAATCAGGGGTTCTTAGCCCCATTGCCAGTCAGGTGAAAACCATGGACCCCTTCTCAGAATATAGCGGCAAATCGTTTTATGACACTCAATTAGCATCAAGTCTAACAACTACCGTAATTTCGAAGTGTGTTGGGGCTGGCTCGATAGCCCAGTGGATAGGGTGCTGGCATACTACATGGGAGGCCCCGGGTTCGGTTCCCGGGGACCTCTCCTAGCGAGCAGACCGCCTTGAGAATGGCAAGCCGCCATGGGCGGGCCAGAGCCACTGTGGGCAGGGCAAAAAGCTGCCACAGACAGGGCAAAAAAGCTGCCACAGGCAGGGCAGGTCACCCGCGAATGGAGAGCAGCCAGCCACCCGCGAACTGAAAGCCGGCCGTGAATGGAAGCAGAAGCCGCCCACAAGCGGGGAAAGCCGCGCCTGCGCAGTGACCAGTCTCAGCGCGTCACCGCAGCGGGGAGGAAGGGGAGATATGTAATAAAATAAATAAATCTTTTAAAAAAAGAAATTCCGAAGTGTGGGTGAGTGTAAGTGATTTTTTGAGATATGCAACAACTAATGTGATATGAAATGAATATTACTGTAATTTATTGCATACATTCCTAAGTGAAGGAAATGATAGATTTCAGTTAGAGGCTGAGAAAATAAAGCTAATAAGTTGATTTTTTTTTTCAATTCAAGCTCACAGACCCCTTGAAATCTTTTCACAGACCCCTGGAGAGTCTATGGACCCCTGGTTAAGAATCCCTGCTCTAAATGGAGTGTGGCCCTGCTGACATCTTAATTTCAATATCTGGCCCCCAGAAAAGTGAGAAAAAATTTCTGTTGTTTTAAGCCACCCAGTTTGTGGTAATTTTTTATTGTAGCCCTAGGAAACCAATATAGTCCCAATTGATTATGGCTCCTTACTGCATTAGACATGGCCCTCTGGCTCAGAATAAATAAGGTCTCTAAGTGAGATTCATGGGGTTCCTCACA
>PVKH010026839.1:0-13131 GCA_004027955.1 Chaetophractus vellerosus
AAATCTGCTCCCTCTGTCTTTTGCCT
Organism: Chaetophractus vellerosus; assembly: GCA_004027955.1. Taxonomy (NCBI): domain Eukaryota; kingdom Metazoa; phylum Chordata; class Mammalia; order Cingulata; family Chlamyphoridae; genus Chaetophractus; species Chaetophractus vellerosus. Next base: position 27 of record PVKH010026839.1, read on the forward strand.
TGCCTTTTATACTTGAGACCACACCCACCGAGGGGCGGGGTTCAATGCCTTACTGATGTGGCCCAGTCAACGCCCTAATCATAACCCAGTCATGCCCAGATGAACAGATCAGTTTACAGGTATGATTCAATATTGATTTTTGGATTTCATAATTATATCAAACGGCTACAGCCCCTAAAAAAAGAGTCAGTCTTTGAAGTCTTGAAGCCAGGCACTGACTTCTCTCTAGCTAGGAAATCCCTAGATGGTATATTCTTCTAGTACAAGGCTGTTGTTTACCCACCTTTTTCTTGGCTAGATCTTCTAGATAACTGGCTGCAGCTTCTTCGTCAGCACTTGCTGCTTCACTTTGCACTTTTTTTGGTTACAGAAATAGCTTCCTAAACCTCAGGAACCAACTTCTATTAACTTCAAACTTTTCTTCTGCAGCTTCCATACCTCTCTCAGCCTTCAAGAATTGAAGAGAGTTAGGGCCTTGCTCTGCATTAGGCTTTGGCTTAGGGAAGTGTTGTGGATGATTTGCTCTTCTATACAGATCATTAAATCTTTCTCCATATCAGCAATAAGGCTGTTTTGCTTTCTTATCATTCATGTGTTCACTGGAGTAGCACTTTTAATTTCCTTCAAGAACTTTTCCTTTGCATTCACAAACTTGATTGTTTGGCGCAAGAGGCCTAGCTTTTGGCCTATCTCTGCTTTCAACATACCTTCCTCACGAAGCTTAATTATTTCTAGCTTTTGATTTAATGTGAGCAAGACCTGAGACTCTCCCTTTCACTTGAACACTTAGGGGCCACTGTTGGGTTTTTAACTGGCCTAACTTTAACATTGTCATGTCTCAAACAATAGGGAGGCCAGAGGAAAGCGAGAGAGGGGAACGGCCAATCAGTAGAGCAGTCACAACAAACACAACATTCATCAATTAAGTTGCCATCTTACAGGCATACCTCGTTTTATTGCACTTCACTTTATTGTGCTTTGTAGATATTGCCCTTTTTATGAATTGAAAGTTTGAAGTAATCCTGCATCAAACAAGTCTATCAGTGTCATTTTTCCAACAGCATGTGCTTACTTTGTGTTTCTGTATCACATTTTAATTAAGGTATGTACATTTTTTTCAGACATAATGCTATTACATATTTAATAGACTACACTATAGTGTAAATATAACTTTTATATATACTGGGAAACCACAAACTTTGTGTGACTCACTTTATTGTGATATTTGCTTTTTTGCAATGGTCTAGAACTAAACCCATGATATCTCCGAGACATGCCTATATGGTCATGATTCATGGTGCCCCAAAAAAAATACAATATTAACAAAGATCACTGATCACAGATCACCATAACAGATAATAATGAAAAAAAATTGAAATATTGTGGGAATTACCAATATGTGACACAGACATATGAAGTGAGCTTATGCTATCGGAAAAATGGCACCAATAGACTTCCTTGACACAGGACTGCCACAAACCTTCAATTTGTAAAAAGAAAAGGCAACATCTGCAAAGCACAATAAAACAAAGCACAATAAAATGAGGTATGCCTATTGTATTAGTCAGCCAAAGGGGTGCTGATACAAAATACCAGAAATCGGTTGGTTTTTATAAGGGGTATTTATTTGGAGTAGAAGCCTACCATTAGCAGGCCATAAAGCACAAGTTACCTCCCTCACCAAATTTTATTGCCACCTGTTGGAGCAAGATGGCTACTGGCGTCTGTAAAGTTCAGATTTCCTGGGTTCCTCTCTTCCTGGGGCTTGCCTCTCTCTGGGCTCAGCTGCTTTGTTATCTCTACAAAGCCAGCTGTAGACTATTAGGCTAACCACTTGTTTCTCTTCTCTGAGTCTTCTCTTTCCTCACGACCAAGCTCCTCTGTGTGCTTACTTCCTGGGGTCCCAGCTCAAGAATACAAACTCCCTTCTCTGCGTTGAGGTTTCTCTGTGAGACTCAACATCCTACTGATATGGCCCAATCAAAGCCTTAATCATTATTTAATCAAGTAAAAGTAAAATCTCTGAATCCAATACAGTCTAATATGTCCAGAGGAAAAGACCAGTTTATAAACATAATCTAATATTTCTTTTTGGAATTCACCAATAATATCAAACTGCTACACCTATATTCTTCTTTTGTTAAACAGAGTGTTCTATAAATGCCAAGTAGGTCAATTTGGTTGATAATGTTATTAAGACTTAAAACCTTTAAAGGTCTTCTGCCTCTTTATTCTACGAATTATTGAGAGAGGGGAGTTGAATCCCCAGCTGTATTTGTCGTTCTGCCTATTTCTCCTTGCTGTTCTATCAGTTTTGTTTCATGTATTTTGAAGCTGTTATTTGATACACAGATGTTTAGGATTGTTATGTCCTCCTGAATTCATCCACTTTGTCAATGTAAAATGGCCATCTTATCCTTGATATTTTTCACTCTCAAATCAACTTTGTCTGATATTAAAATAGCCACTCCAGCTTTCTTTAATTAGTGTTAGCATGCTAAATCTTTTTCCATTCTTTTACTTTTAACCTATTTGTGTCATATTTGAAGTGAGTTTCTTACAGGCTTTATATAATAAGGTCTTTCTTTTTTATCCAATCTGTCAATTTCTCACTTTGAAATTGGGGTTCTTAGGCCATTTACATTTAATGTGACTATTAACATGGTTATTGAATTTAAATCACCATATCACAATTTGTTTTCTAATTGTTCTATATGTTCTCTGCTTCATTTTTACATTTTCATGCTTTCTTTTGGATTGAGTTTTAAAATTATTTCATTTATCTTCTTTTTGACTTAGCTACATTTTTTTGTTGTACAATTTAATTTTTGCTTTAGGATTTATAGCATAAATTTTTAACCCATAGTCTACCTTCAAGTGATATTATACCACTTCATATATCACATAAGAACCTTATAATAGCATTCTTTCATTACTCCCCTCCTAGCCTCTGTGCTTTTGTCATTCATTTAAAAACCCTACAATACACTGATATAATTTCTTTAAACAATTGATTTACTTTTAAAATGAAACAATAAGAAAATGAGTTTTTATATTTATGCTTTTTTGTTACCATTTCCCATGCTCTTCCTTCGTTTGTGTGGGATCACTTTGTGCTTCATTCAAATCTGTATATTTTTATTATCAAAAATAATATGTTTATCAGAACTCTTTGGTACAAATTACTTAATTAGTTACAAAGTGCTAAATTTTCCTTTCAAAGTCATGTAGCAGATATTTTCCTCATCATAGCTCCCTAGAACACAGTCATTATTTTCAAAGTATCCTGTTCCCAAGTATTTTCTTCTCAACCAGCCCTACTTTAGATTTCCTTTTAAAATTCATGAGGGAACTTTTAACTCATAAAATTAGAAGGGAACTCTTAAATAGGAAACTCACAAGCCTATTTCCAATTCCCTCCTAAATGTCACAAGACCACATGAATGGGAAATTTTTCAATGACTCATTGTGAAATGCCCTAAGGAATCTAATCCGTGAGCAGTGATGTTATACATTCTCCTGTTTAGCTCCAGGGCAACTCCCATATTCCTCCTAGGTCTTTAACTTTGTTCATGTTTTTGAAGTGAAGTATTTGTTCCAGATTATAAGGCCCCTCCCTGGGAAGGCTCTCCTGTGTCTGTGTTGTATCACAGCTAATTACTATTAAGTTTCTACTTGTTCTTCTATTACTATAGCATGTAAAAGTGGTATATGAATAATGGTAATATAAAATATAGACTATGCAACTTTAGAGGGGAGGAAGGTGAGACATCCTAAAGAACCCCAAAAGTAGAGCTATCCTAAAGCAATGAATTTAGGGTGCAAGAAGGGGTTCATGGGACTGATAATCAGGAGGGACAGAATATAGGTATTAAGATATGGTGATAAAAAATAAACAGCCTTTTCAAATGTGAACACTAATCAAAAGTTACTAGACCAGAACTTTCAAAATATAGGCATTGATTTGTGATTAATATCTTTTCACATGGGTAGTAAAGTATGCTTCTGAGTGAGAAGATGATGGAATTTATTCATTTAAATGGGGTTAATAATGCTCCTGACGCTATGCAAAACAAGCCATTCAGGATATGGTAAAAGGAAGTAGAGCCATCTTACGCCTGCTTACAATCAAATCAGGTATTCATTAAATATATATTGTGCTGGGTACTATACTCTATCCTAAGGGATACAAAAATTAGTAATACCCAGTTCCTATTCTAAAATATATTATAATTTAGTGAAGAAAATAAGGCAGGTTTTTTACATATAGTAGGAATTAAATACTGTAGAATGCATTGATAAATTTTAATTCAATATAATTTTTGATCAATATTAGGTAGGAAGATTCATGAGAAAAAGGAAATTAGCAAGGTTTATTCCAATTCAAAGTATTGAGGAAAACTTAAAGAACTGCACTCTTGAAATGTAGGATGATGTCAACATATACAGATAAGGGAGCAGTGTAATACCTGTAGAAGAAGTGGAAGTATCTACCATTCACAGGTACACATGTGTTGTGGGCATACTGTCTTATATATAGTAGCATGAACAAAAACACTAAAATGGGAATGGGAAGGACATGTTCTAGAATGGGAAATGCTAACTGGAATGCTTTGAGACATAATAAAGTTGATAAAGCTTTAACAATTGATTGCTGTCAAATGTTAAACGAACGTGAATTTAATATTAAAAAGTGTAGCTTCTTCAGTAAGGAAACTTATATAAATACAAATAACTGGGAATAGATTGGGAAAAGAAGACAAATTAATAAAGTTCCTACCCAACCTCATAGCATTTAATGTCCTTCAGAGTTTCCTTATGAATCCCTTACTCCTATAAATCCTGTACTGTAATTAAATGTTTAAAAATAGATTTTTAAATGTCATTCTGGATTTTGGGAAACACCAAAGAATACTGTGGAAAAAGCACAGGCTAGGACCAGCCAGACCTATGTCCCAGCGCTTACTCAACCATGCACCTGTACTTCACAGAATAAGGTTAAAATAAATAACCTATATTAAGAGCTCATCATATAGTAGTCACTCGGTAAATTTTCTCTCTAAACTCCTCTCAAATTCATCCTATTAATCTTTCATTCTTTCTTTGTTATATCCAACAAGTACATCATAAATAACTTAAGATGTTATAACTTAAATGATTAAATATGTGTTGATTAATAATTTTTACTTTTAGTTTCCTGGAACTTAAGATGGAACAACAGAAACTAGATTTATCTTCTGTGGCAGTTTGCGATTATTTTTGAATCCTCAAAAGAGAGATTATGTTTGTAAACTAATCTATTCCTCTGAATGTGATACCCTTTGATTGTATTAGATTCAGCTGAGATGCTTTGATTAAATTATGTTAAGATTAGGGCTTTGATTTGACCATGTCAATAGTGCATGACTCAGGTTGAGTCCCTACCCCCTTTGTGGGCTGATGTAAACGGACCCTTATTCATACACAGAAGACATGGGAAAGACAGAGCTCCATAGATGTCAGAGGAGAGAAGGCTCAAACAGCTAAATCATGGGGAGAGATGAGCCATTTGCCTGATAAAGTTTTCAGTTGAAGAGAACAGAGCAGCTGAGCAGCTGATAAGGCCTGGAAGGAAACTAGCCCTATGCCAGACTGATATAGGAAGCCCCGAGAGAGCCTACAGCTGAGATTGGAAGAAGCTAGGCCCACAGAGCCTTAAGAGGAAGAAGGAAGAAAAGACCAGGCAGAGATTGCCCACCATCTTGCTTCAACACGTGGCAACTGACTTTGGTGAAAAAGCAGCCTTGAGCTTTGTAACTGTAAGCTTTTGCCCCAAATAAAAGCCAACAGATTTCTGGTACTTTGCATCAGCACCCCTTTGGCTGACTAATATACCTTCCCACTTGTAACAATCAAAAGCATCAGATAAAATATATAAGATTAATTTCAAGACATTGGACATCAGGCAATGAAGGACAGTGATTCCTGAGTAACAGGAAATAAACAAGGTGAGCCCTACAATTTCCCCAGCTTACTGCTTCAAGAATTTCAGGCAAATGTGCAGGGTCAGGAAGACAGGTAGAGCCCAGCAGACAACCTGAGTTGAGAATATGGAGCTAAGATTTAGGGGAGATCAAAATGGCTAGAGTTCACAGGCTAAGTACCATAGAGGAGAGTGTTGCACAGAGAGAAAACCTTGGAGACTTTAATGTCCCCTCAAGTATTAAGCAGAATACTAACAGTACATGCATACAAAGAAAGTATCCAAGGCTGGGGAAAGAATCACTCTAAAGTATTAGGGGTAACTATTAGAGATACTTTCACAGGACTGAGAATAGTTCTTGTTCCCTCCGGCCAGTCTGGAAAAAACCTCATAATCCATGGAACGTGGCTACAGTACTCAAAAGATTCTTGCCTCCTTAGTAGAAAACAATTAGCCCTAGACTAAATACTGCTCTGGCTCTGACTAACAAATCTTAAAAGCAAGTCCCAAAAGAACCAACCTATCTCCAAGTAGCTTAGCTACATCCTAGGACAAAGCTTAAGATATTTATAGGAATACAAAATTATCCAGCACCCATAAAATCCATAATGTCTGGAATAAAGTTAATGATTATTAGGCAAAGTAACAACACACAAAAAAAAGATCCACAATGAGGAGAAAAATCAACCAATGAAATTCGACCAGAACTGACACAAATGCTAGAATTAGCTGACAAAGACAATAAAATAATTACTCTCACCTTTCTAAGTTTCTTTATTCTTTCTAATTCAATAAGCTGATTTATCATTTCATATAGATTTAATAGTAATACAATAATGACAGCCTAATGCAAAAAATAACAGATTTTCAAATAAGAGAAAAAATTTTGAATAAAGTTGCTCTTTTTTATAATTAGTATTGAAATAGAATTTTATTTCATGTTGACTTCTTTTTTAAAATTTGTTTAAAGTTTTAACTTTTTTTGGAATTACTGACAGTTCTTATTTAGCAATTCTCATTGCTCCTTTTCTTTACTATGTCATTCATCCATTGCTGTGGTACTTTTGACCAACAGTACCTCTTTTAGGGTATGCCATTACTTCTCAAGTGGAATGAAGTTTAAAAATAAAAAATGTATGCCTACAAATAATAATTAACCTCATAAAATAACTTGTCATTACTTAGTTCTATAAATGACAATATGGTATGCTGGAAGAAATAATAGTCTCATGCCAAGGGTGGGGATTCAAATCCCAGCTCTTTCAAAACAATTTCCATTCTTAGAGAAATTTACCCAACACAGTGGTTCTCAAATTGGGCTCAATCTCCTGGGGAGCTTTTTAAAATGTGCAGCTATGTAGGCTCTACTCTAGGTCAATTCAATCAGAATTGTAGGTGTGTGCCCTGGCCAGCCACACAAGCTCCCCCAGTTACACACAGTACAGATTAAGAACCAATGAGTCCTAACTTCTCTAGTGCTCAATTTAGGATATTGCAAGTGATAATACCATATTCACTCATCTCATAGGATTGTTCTAAGCATCAAAAGAAAGAATATTTGAAAACATATATACTTTAGAACACTTAAGAGCCTCTGTTATGTCTAGTCTTTAAGTGAGCTTCTGGGAATATATTAATCCTCTTTTAGATAAAGGGACATAAATCTCCCTCGCATTTCCTTAAAAGCAGACAGGAGGAACAGTAAACAATCTATGGAACATAGCATTTTGCTTCTAGGGATTCTTTCATGCCTCCCTTCCATGTGATTTGAGCTCTGTTGTACAGGGAACACTAATCTGTGTGTGGAGAGAGAGAGAGAGCAATTCATCATACAGAGGCTTGCCCTCCGCCCCCTTCTCAAGTCATCAGGGAGTAAGAACACCATGCAACCAGTTCTTTCAGTCATTACTGGAAAGGGACTACTAACAGTAGCTCATTTCCTCTCTCCCCAGACTAGCAGCAATGTGAACTATGTGTTGGCAGGCCTATAAGCTTTTATGATGAGATGTTTGCTCACTGCAATCACTACTGGTCTTTGTACAAGGTTAAAAGAAACTTTCTCATATACATGTATGTTATTTAATTAAGTTAGTCTATCATGTCAACAAGTCCTAGACCATCAATCTAATCTGATCCTCTTTTCCAGCTTGGAACCATTTTAATTCAATAGATAACACTTTTGTATAGCTTTTTATTTTACCTAAGAAAATGCTCCAGTTTTCAGGCAACTTTGGTATCTCTAACTCTTTTTTATACCTAATTAATTGTAATTTTCTTTTCTAAAAAATGTCACCTTCAAAATAGTAAAATATATATCAAAATTTAATATTGTGAAATTTATCATATCGAGGATCTGACATTCAAGGCTCTCTGTCAAAGGATCCAGCAGTGTGCTGATAAATATTTAACAACAAGCTCTTTAGATACCAACCCTACCCTCCCCCCCCCCAAAAAAAAACCTGTGATTTGTAGCATTTGACAATTTCCACAGTATAAATACTCCTACCATTAGGGATATTTTCAAACTACCAAAGTGATGTCAACTGTCCAAAAAAATTCCTGGAAATATAACAATTAGCTCTCACAAGGCAATATCAAACAACACCAGCATACTATTGTATTGGTCTAAACAAAGTTTCCACCTTATCTTTACACATTTTCTTTCATATATTTTGTTCTTGATAAACTAGTTATTCATTCTTCCCCATGGAATTCCACTCCTTTGCTCATCTGGAAAGCACTTGCCTCATCTCCTCCACACACACTGTGAAGTACCTTTCAAAGACCAGCTCATAAATCATATCTTCTATGAGCATTTTTATGCTTCCAAGTGAAATGAAATCTCTGTTCTGATATCAGCTAACGTTTTATATTACATGTCAACATTTACCTTCTGTATTAGTCAGCCAAAGGGGTGCCGATGTAAAGTACCAGAAATCTGTTGGCTTTTATAAAGAGTACTTTTGGTAAAAGCTTACAGTTACAATGCCCTACAAAGTCCTATTCAAGGTACCATAAGAGGTACTCCCTCAACAAATGTCTGCTGCCATGTGTTGATGCAATATGGCAGGCGGCATCTGTGTCTGTGAGGGTTCAGCCTTCCTCTTCAGGCTCCATGGGCCCAGCTTCTTCCGACCTTAGCTGTAGAGTGGCATGGGCTCATCTCTCTTCCCAGGGGTTCATTTCTTTCCAGGCTCAGCTGCTCTGGTCTCTTCACAAGGTCAGCTGTAAACTATCAGGAAAATGGCTCATCTCTCTTCCTCTGTGTATCGTCTCTGTGTATCTACTTCTGTGTTCTCTTTGAGTGAAAGTTCATTTATATAGCCCACCAAGGGGGCGGGGATTCAACTCCAAGTCATCCAAATGATGTGGTCGAATCAAAGCCCTAATCTTAATTTAAGCAAAGACATCTCAGCTGAATCTAATACAATAAAATGGTATCACACCCAGAGGAACAGATTAGTCCACAAACATAATCTCTTTTTGGGGTTCATAAATAATCTCAAACTGCCACACTTTCCATTAACTCTATGGAGGTCTTATTTTCCCTAAGATAGTATGTACATTTTGAGCACAGTAACTATATCTAATTCATCTTTATAGTTTTTAAAATGCTTAGCAAATTTCCTTGCTAATATCAGACACAATACAGATATCTGTTAGACATAAGTATACAAAACCTCAGATGCTATGAAATACGTCAAGAAACACAATAATGTTATATTCAAATATATGCTACAGCCGTGTAATTAACTACAATAGGATGCATTCATGTGTCTGTGATTTAAGCCAAAGGAATCCTAGATAATATAATGGGCATTTTTCTATTAGACAAAACTAAAACTGTGCTGTTGTACTACCTAAACAGAAACATATAAAAACTGTGAAACACCAAAATGAAAGTAGCTGTCACACAAAAAATAAAATAAATATACTGGGGAACACTTAAGAATAGGGCTTTCCCTATTGATATGTATACATAATAACTTAAATAAATGATACACATTGATATGTTATACATTTTATGAAAATTTCTGTTTCAAGAGTTAAGGTCTTTAATATATTTGGTGAAGAAGGTCAATAATTTAATGGAAACTTCAAATCAATTCAGTTAAACTTTAAAAAGTCAACTTATATAAATTCTCATATTTTTAGGAATAGACAATTGGAATAAAACTTAACCTCTTTTACTTCTGCTCTTTTGCTCTTTTTATTTCTTCTGTCCGGCCTTCAATCAAATTAATTTTTAGCCATGATCAAACCTAAAACTCTTCCCAAACTCAGGTCAAATTAATTGTATTTCCTTGTTCTGATACCCTATGATAGATAACAGATGAGATTGATGGCACTAACTAAATGGAAAATAATTTTCCACTATAAAAAACACTGATATTTTGTTAAGAATGGAAAACAAAGTAAAACTTTAAAAGAAACAAATATTTTCATTCAGAAGAAATGCTGGATGGGCTAATGATGAAAACTCTTTGAACCTGTATGAATTGCTTTTGAGTCCCACAAAACTCCCTTGTCAAAGAAGGGCTCAATTCCAAGGCAATTATCCCAATGCAACTCTTCTCTTAATGGTTGCAGCTTCTCAAAACAGGTTATTTACAATATTTTATATGTCTTTATGAAAAATATCTTATGTACACTTTTGGCATTTCCACTTATCTCTTGCATAGCTTATTAAAAAGATATTTTAGCAGTTTCGTAGATACTGAGCACCCCATTCATTTTTATGGTATGCCTTTATTTGGTAAAAGATTTTTAAATGCTCAAATATTTCATTAGGAACTAATCAAAACACTAACCTTTCAAATGAATCCTACTCTTGCCAAAACCTAAATTGATTAGTGTTTCCAAACCAGCTCATTACATTTTTGGGGAGGTATCCTTTTTATACATGCATAATTTGTTCCATAGGTTTGCTACCTCCTGTATTAAAAAGTTTCTCCAATCTATTTACAATTCTGCTCCTACTTTTGAAAATTTTCCTTTCATATCTAAATTGTAAAATAGTTACAATAGTTCATTATTGCAATTGGCTCACAGGTATCCTAAGTTAGCTTCTGTTGTAGTCCTGGCATGAGAGATCATGGGAAAGGGCAGACATTTTCTGGTATATATACAGATAATTATAGGAAACCAGTCTGAAGAAAGAAAGAAGACTGAGCCATAAAAATAAAAATAAATAAATAAATAATAAAACAGCAAAAAGCAGCAAAAAGAAGTCACATTATACTGAGAGAATGACTGATTCCTGACATCATCCAGTTCCCAATTCCCAGACCACTGTGAGGGTGGGATAGTCTTTCTTAGGTCTGATGAGAGAGTTCTCTTAAATAAATCTTAAATTTCTCCCTGCCTCTCTCAATCAACAACAACAAAAAAACCCTTAAGCTACTTTCAATGAACTTTTGTGATTTACAAATAAAGAAATTCAAAGTGGGAAATATATCAAAATGATACAATTTTTTAAATTATCTGGACAAATATTCCAAAATACTAAATAGTTTAGAAATGAGAGTAGAAATGGAATTTAATGAAAATATTAAAGGAATTTTAATGACCACAATATAAAATCTTCGTTTCTGAGGTGTACTTCTCCTCATCTTTACCCCCAAAGCAAAGACAAAATAGAAAATGGAATCAGGAGGACTTTAAATCCTAAAGGAGAACTTGACCATACCAGTTTTGAAAATGACACACTTCTTTCAATTAATCTTTCCAGTGATGGTTCTTTTCATATATTTAAGGAAAGGAAGTGACTCCATGACTCAGTTGTAAGTGAACAAGTTCCACGTTAGATGAAAACAGGGCACATGACAATGTGATCCAAACAGATAGAAAGCCATGGGAAGAAACAGACTGAATGAGCTTAGAGGAATAACAGAATGAAAGTATAAGTAGGTGGATATGCGGTCATAAGGAAAGATAGAGAATTCATGGAGAATTCTGAAAACCCAGGAGGCAAATTAAAGTGAATATTTTTCTGGAAAAGATCAGAAACACAGATGGTAGACAATATGGCCCTGCTTCTTTGATAGATGGACTCATTTAGTATGTAGAATCCCCTGAGACTTGGTAAAAATTATTAGAAAGGAAAATGCAATTGTCAACACAGGAAGGGATTTTAAGTGAAAATGCTTGCCATCTGTTAGATATGTGATGAAATCAAACAATACTCCTTAGGCCATTTCTTCACAAATCCAGTAAAGATATTTTATTTGGAATGTTTCATGGGAGCCACCACGACTAGTTGCACAACAGGGAGAAAACATATCATTTATCACAGAAGTTTAATTTTAGTTTTTGTAATTTGAGTATTTTTCTGAAAAATCTAGAATTAATTTTTTTCACAATATAGTGGTGGTATATGAATGCCTAAAGAAACTCACCTAAAATTCTTTATAAATACATGTTTTCTCACGTACACATGTAACAAATGCTTTTAAACAGCAGAGGATTCTTGAGAGACCCAACCCCTTTCATAACTTCTTACCACTACCATGAAATCAATTCTAAGTATCACTCTTTTCCCTAATGTTGCCATTTAGAACATGTGGAGAAGACATATACTTACTGTGTTCTTGTAAAGATCTCATTATCTCTCGCACTCTTTTTGATATTTGCTTTAATATCATCACTTCATTTATTAAGACATCTGATATAAAGTAGTCAAGGACAGAAAACTTCCATGTGTATTTTCTTAGTTCATCTATTGAGCCATGCTATTTCATGCCCATCCACCTTTACATATACTGGCCTCTGCCAGAAATGCTCCTTACCAACCCCACTCTCATCTCATCTGTCTGAAAACACCTATTCGGACCACCTTTTGTATAAAGCTTTCCCTTGCTCCACAAGCTGAACTGACCACATAAAATCTTAAAGCTTCTACTGCATCATTTTCATACATATTTGCAAAGGATTATATTTGTTTGTTGTTTTGGTCAGCCAAAGGTGTGCCTTTTGAAAATATACCAAAGATTGGTTGGTCTTTATAAAGGGTATTTATTTGGGGTAGAAGCTTACAGTTACCAGGCCACAAAGCATAAATTTCTTCCCATACCCAAGTCCACGTGTTGGAGTAAGATGGCTGCCAACGTCTCCAGGGTTCAGGCTTCCGGGTTCCTCTGTTCC
>PVKH010026840.1:0-13131 GCA_004027955.1 Chaetophractus vellerosus
ACTATTGGCCATAGGAGTAGTGGGCAACATACCCAACACTGAGACCTCCCTCATAACTCGCCAAAAAGGTCTGTGTCAGTTAGCATCAGCAACATCAAAAAACCTTGAGGAGCTGACTGGGGCTCTCAGTGGAGTCCAGAACCAAATAGACTCCCTAGTGGAGGGAGTCCTACAGAACCAGTGGGGACAGATTTGCTCACTGCCAGCCAGGGGGGACTATGTCAGGTGTTGGGCAAAGAATGTTGCTTCTATGCAAACTTCTCTGGATTTGTCTGAGATAAGATTGCCATACTGAAAGAAAGGGCAAAAACCAGATGTCATCAGTTCAGTGAGAATGTGGTAGCCACACCCTGGAGCTGGGGCCTTGGACAGTGGTACTCATGGCTCATACCTGTAGTGGGGCCACTAATAATGTTGCTTCTAATAGTTACCCTCGGCCCTTGACTAGTACGCACATTACTCAAATTCATAAAAGACACAGTATCCAGGGTAACTACCACTAAAATGCTTGCCCTAAGGGGCTATAAACCACTGGAGAGTGATGATGCCCTATAGTGATAAAGGGGCATCAAAAGGGGGAAATGATAAGGAATGCCCACCTGTGTCTCAATATGCATATCTGAAACCTGCATTCTGGTTAGCAGAACCCCACCCTGCCCACCTGCATACTCTTGACCAGGTGGAAAAATTCCACCTGCCTATTGTGCAGCCTGCTAGCTTTTGTAAACCCTGCCCACCTGCTTGCTTAAGAATGTGCCTGTGTAAAGTCCCTATATAAATTCATGAAAGTTGAGGCCTGGGGCCCAGAATTTGGAGACTGACTTTCTTCTCTGGGCACACATGTAATAAATGTGTGCTCCTCCACCCCTCTGAGTGCTGTTTGGGTTCTTCAGGATTGGATTTCTGCAACAAGATGATCACTGGCAAACGTTTTCACATGTGCAAACTCATTGAAATGTTCTAATCAATTAATATATATGTGCATGTAGTATCTATATCTATATATTGATCTCTATGGGAGCTTGGTGCTCAGACTTCTGTATCTCAATGTTTCAAGAAAACAAATGTATGATAGACAAATTACTCAACTATTATAGTAAATACATGTCTTTTTAATACATTTGTATTATTTGTAACACTGGCTGTGTACAATTACCCATCTTCCCCATCATACACTTTGGAACACATAACTTCACTTTGGTAATTCTACTATTCCATTTGGTATCCACTGGGGATGCTTGATGGAATTTGGGTGATGTCAGGTCAGGTTTCATAATCCCTGAAGACTTCATTCACTCCCTGGTGCCTTAGAAGAGATGACTGGAAGGCTGAGTTCCCTTGTGACCATAAACTAGGCACCTGTATATGGCCCCACCAGCAGAGTGGTGTCTCAGGCATCCCATAGTGGGCAAAGTTAAGAGTAAAAGGGGCCAACACAAGGTGTCACTGTTTGATAAGAATTGTTCCAATAGTCATAATTACCAAGGGGGTAGGGGACTGGAGCTTTGATATGCATAAAGGGGAGATGGCTGCTGTCCATGGAATGGGCTATATGCCACCCTTTCAGGTAGCTAGCTGGACCTGATAAGCCAGGGTCTGTGACTGATGTCTTATCTTACCAATAGCTCCACCCAGTCCTTAGCCTTGCTGAGAGTAGGCTCCTTGGTTGAACAAGGCTACCTGGTAAATTGAGTGGAGGTTTATCACTGTTAAAAAATGTTTCATGAGAGGACCTCTCTTGGGCTGGGAATGTACTCCCTGTCTAGCCAATCAGAATGCTCAAAGAAATATATCTTCTCATCTTTTTAAGTGAAAATCAGACCTCAAGAATTGTTTGCCAGTGGACATCAGCCTTGGAGAATAGGCCAGCTGTGGATGGGTGTGACTCTCTCCTTTTTTATGTAAGTAGAGGAGGGCCTTGAAGTTTTTGTGTTACTCTTTAATTGCCTCTTCTTCCCCAAGGGATGAAAGGGGCATCTCTGGCCCTTACAGTACTCAGCAATTCTTTCTCCTTGTCTTTATTTTCTACTTGTTGATAATATTTTTATTTTTTCCAATTTTTGGTGATCAAGAGCAAAGCTGCTTCAATATTTTTGTACAGGATTTTGTATGAAAATAATTTCATTTCACTTGAGTAAATAGGTACAAGTGGGGTTACAGGGTCATTTGGTAAGTTTATAAGAAACTGACACTGTCTTCCCATGTCGTTTTATTGTTTTGTACTGCATTCTCATGAGCATTGTTCTACATTCATGCCACTATTTGGTATTCTCTGTTTTTAAAAACTAATTTCTTAGGTGTGCAGTGGTATAGCACTTTGGTTCTAATTGGCACTTTCCTAATAATTATTATGTTTAGTTTTATTCACTTGTTATTTCCCACCCATACGTTTAATGAGATGCTATTAAGCAATGATTAAATTTCTGGGCTCCTAAGTTCAGAATTGCCACAAGACCCTGGTTGTACATCCAATGTTGCTTGCTCAGTGTCATTGTCACCCAACAGCATTCATTCCTTTTGGGGGGAGCACTAGAGATCACTGGGTTTTGCCTCTCACCTTACTAGGGCTGTCCGTTTATGGTTCTTTGGGAGGATTCAGATATGCAAGACTGCCAATTTGGGCTGGAAAGCTGAGGGAAAAAAAGCCACAGCCACCAGCACAAAGTATTTTGGATGGACATGCATCAGCAAGATTTGGACCCTTCCCAAATAGTGTTAGCTATTTGGAAGAGCAAGATCATCAGCCAAGAGTAGACAAAATGCTTTAGGTCCCCTTAGTAATGACCTACCTGCCATGTTTGTTGTGCTCCTGTTTCTGAATTGGTTAAGTTTGATTTTAAATTTGGATCCTAGTGCAGGTCTGGTGATAGAAAATGGGAAACTGGGGCCATGATGCCTGAGTGAAGATATGTGTTACAGAGGGTGGGTGACATCATGGCATTGTTGGATTTCCTCTAGGTTCTTGGCTAACCTATGAAAAATGAATTTTAACTGCAAGCCAATTTAGTTAGGCCAGTAATTATTAAGGAACGGGGAGGAGAGAAATAGAAGAAAATAACATATTATGGGTCCCAGTTAGAAAAGAAAGAGGCTGAAAAGAGATAAAGAGGGCTGATTTACAGACTACAATTTTCCATTACAGATTACAATCCTTAGGTTTATTTGTATGCTGATGCAGGTAAGGTGAGATAAAGGAAAGAATGGGGCTGGTTTGATTTCAAGATTCCACTTTAAACTATTTATTATTCCATCCTTTTGCTAAAATAGAGGGAATAATCCTATTGTTTGCTGTTTCGATTGATTACCCCACCCCTCAATCCCCTGGGGCGACCCAATTATATGGTCCCTTGAGTATATGTAGGGATTCTTGTTGATTCTGAAGGAAATCCTGTTCCAAATGGGGGTTATCTCAAGGTTCTTCCAAGAGCCATTGTATGGGATATCCATTGCCATGTGTTTAATGGTGGTGGTTTTTCTGCCAGGTCACAGATTTTTCTCTTTTTCCCTAACTAGCCTGCCTCAACTCTCCCCTCAGAAGGTTTACATATTTATTTTTAAAGGGGTGCTGAAGGACAATGGCCATTCATCTGTAATTACTTTCTGCTGGTTGGGGCAGTAGGCCCTACCTGACAAGATGTAAATCACACTTGCTATTCTATCATGGTTGAAGGAAAATAAATCTAGCATTGTGGGTGAAGCTGGATGAAATCCCTGTATGGCTAACAAGATGTTGATTCTGGAAGAAAATAACTATTAGGATTTTGAGGATATATGGTTGCCCTAAAAGGATACTGGACAACAAAAGTAGAAAAGTCCAGGTGCTTATGAAGATTACATCTTTCTGAAGTTGGTTGGCTTTATTTTGCAGGTTTTAAATACTGTTTAGTACTATTTCAGAGTGTTATAATAGAGATGGCATTGCTCCTTATGGAAAAGACATGTTCCTCCCTGTGCTCCTGTGCTGCAGTTAGCATGCTAAATGTCCTGCAATTTTGCAGCACCACTGATAAAGGAATTGTGAGGCCCCAACCCTCCCTGTGGGAATTCACAGGTTTAGAACAGAGTCCCACTCTCCCTTTCTCCTCCTCCATTTTTCTCCAGGCCATCTTTGCAAGATAAGCACACCCAACATGGCTCTAAACTAAAATTTAGAACCCTAAACAAAGAAGAGCTCCCTTTCTTATGACCCTGAACTAAGCCAACAAATACTTTAACCACCTGTTCTCTCACTTTAGGAATTTTATCTCTTTTGCTTAGCAACCCACTAGCCAATGAATAGAAACTTATATAACCACATGAAAGTGTTGTGGGGCACCCAGAAACTGGAAACTGGTTTACTCTCTGGACCCACATGTAATAAAGTTGTGTTCCTCCATTCCTCTGAGTGCTGGTTGAGTTCTTCAGGATCAGATTTCTGCATTTTTTCCCTGACTGGGAAACTCAACCACAAAGGCCCCTTGAGCCTCTGGTTGTGGCACATGGGGGCACAGCCAGTGGTGACTGCTGAATGAACAAGGTTGGTGCCTCTTGTCCCTTTGATAGGACCTCCTTCCAAGGCAGACTCCATGGACCATGTCACAGATGCCTGACCCAACTCAAGAAGGAGATGGACTGAAAACCATCAGGAAGCCAGTGACAGGGTGAGGTTCCCAGGTGAACCATAGCCAGGACCATTTTTGGATGGAAGAGGGGACTGATCAGCCCCTAGTTCCTGGTTGTTGGGAACACAGTTCAGGGCCTTCCAAATGGGGGAGGCAATACATAACATCTGACTGAATGAGAGTGTGAGTGTGAGTGTGGATGGTAGGGGATTGCACCTGCCAATCCAGTCTGTGGTCCCACAGCCAAAAGCTATGGTACCTGAGTGGGTCCCAACCTAGTCCATGGCCACATCATATGGTGTAATGGCCAACCCATTAGTTGTTCAGGCACCTTAGCTAAGACAGGCCAAAGCTCTCATGAGAAATGTGGATAGGTGGGCACCTGAGTGGCCTTTTGAGGCACACCTTCCTCCTTTCATCTTGTGACACCATACACAGGGTGGGATGAGGTCATCACAACCAAGTGGCAAGCAGAGCCAAGATGGATGCCATGGGAGGCCCTTCCCCAAGGTGTCACAGGCCAGGACTCCTCACTCTTTACCACATTTTATCTGCCTAATACTGAATTTCTCATTACAGGTTTGTGTTAAAATGTTTTAGAATGTCTTAAAAACTGGTACTGAAAATGCATTTGCTAGTGGAAAAGTTGTCACCTCAGAGCCACAAGTCTTGTTAGCTAGAACAATTGATCTCTGATCACTTAAGGGATTTTTTATGGGTTGCCTAACTGGAAAACTACCAAATGGTAAAGTCATAAGAGTAGACTGCTTTCTAAGGCCTCCGTAAGAATAGGAAAAAGGAGCAGAGTTCAGCTTGGGAGCTTTAGGCAGAAACACCGAGGCTGTCTGTCCCCCAGGTCCCCAGCCCCTGCATTGCCTGATATTACCAGTGGCAGGGTCTCTGATTCCTGAGGTGGCAGGAACCAGACATAACCCTAAAAGTCTCTTGGGACATAAGTCCTGGGTGCTTCAATTCAGAGAGCAGTGAAATGTCTGCTGAGATTTTATTATCTCAGTTGCTTTGGTTTGGGACAACAGTTCTTCCACCAATCAGTTTGGGTGCTTTGGTTTGAATTTCACAGTTTCAGTCATCTCCCAAGACCTAGGCCAGCCACAAGGATGCCTGTGAGTCCCAGGCTCTGGATTTCAGGACCCTGGATCCAGAGCATCAGCTCCAGATTTGGAGTGATGGATGTTTTAGTCAGACTTGGACTCTAGGACACCAGATCAGTTGATTAAAATGTGCTTCTTCATTCTTCATTCTTCCTGAAATAATGGGCATGTCTCTAGCCCACCAGTAAACTCCCCATAGGAGTGTCTTTGTAAGAGTCAGGAAATTCTGCCTACTGCTAGTCTATGTAACTAAAGTATAGCTAAGAGCAGCCTCTGTATAAGACCCTGAATACCAGTTAGGCCAATGTAAAGGAGGAGGACAGAGTTCTGAGAGCCAGAAACCTCATGTCATGTCTCCTTAAAGAAATGAAGAAATACACCTCAAAGTTTAACTAACTCCCTGTTCGAAAAAGCCTTCTCAGTTTAAACTCAGTTGTGCCTACAAAAAGTATGAATAGAGATCAAGATCTAAACTTCTGGAAAATAAAACCTCAGTAAAACATAGTCTTTGTCGAAGGATTTTGACTCTATATGGTAATATGAACTCTTTTTAACATTTGAGAACAGGGATCTGGGATATCTGTGTTTATTATATTTTCAACAGCACTGTGAAGGGATATCTCATTTGCGTGGTTTCTTGTTTTCAAACCAATCAGAAACTGGGTTAGGAGTTAAATGATTTTAAAAAAGGTTTGAGGCTCTGGAATTGACAACAAATAGGTGTAGGTACTCCTCTGAATACTTAAACCTATTTTTTTGAGTTGATTTTTAGTGTACTCCTGCTCTGTGGCAAAGGATAAATGTGTAGCCTGTTTAATAATGGTGCTTGTGAATTGTTCTAGTCTGGAATTTTTTAATCCACCTTATTAATAGCAAGCAAACTGTAGAGAAAATTAATAATGAAACTTAAAATGTGAAAGATGGCATACTGTTCTTAAAGGAAAAATTGTATTTCTGTTTTAACCCATTTTTCCCACTGAAGTACTATATATCATTATGTTGTTGTTAGAGAGACTCAGACCATCATCTCTGGATCTGGTCTTGGACCTATATAATCTAAACTAGAGGAATATAGCACAGACTCTGGAGCCAGACAGAATGGGACCAGTTGTCACTTCTATCACTTTCCAGCTGTGAAATTTTGTATTAATTGACTCTCTGTGCCTCAGTTTCCTCACCTGTAGAGTAACGAGAATCAAAATACTTATGTTTTAGGACTGCTGTGAAGATTAAATGGGTAAATATATTTAATGAGTATAGAACAGAACCTGCCACAAAATAAAGATTAGCAATTATTTTTTTTTATTGAAAACTTAAGTTTATACAGGGCTGTCCTTGGAATAGGATTTTAAAGTAGAAGCTCAAGATAATGAAGGGAAAAATGGTTTTTGGAAGATAAAGCTTCTTGACTTAATGAAGAAAATCATAACTTCCTTAAAATAATTTACTGAATCAATGGAGGAAAAAAATCATGAAAAAAGCAATACAGGTTATCAAAAAAATGGAAAAATGAAAAGTGTTATTTTTCCTGTACTGCTAAAGCAAAATTCTTGCTAATTAATGTCTTCATAGTAAAAGTGTGTGAAAATCAAGAAATAGACTTCAGCATTGTCTAACTCTCTTGTGCATTCAAATCAGGCCTTCAATACACTACAGGTTGCCTCTCCATTTGAGTGATTGACTAGGTTGGTCACTGACCCCTAAAACAATAACCATGTCTACTACATCTCTGGTTGTGTTTGTGAAGTTGATGGAATCTATGTTGCAGTTTCAAACTCCTGCCACAGCCAACAATGGCTCAATAAAGCCAGATGCACAGTGGACATTGCCTCCAGACTGGCACTATTTCATAGTGCTGAAGGGTGCTATGCAACAGGCCAGTGGAATACTGAAATGTATTTCCTAGCTTCTCTCTAGGGTCAATGGTTCTTCAGCATGCTGTCTGTGAAGAACACAAGTGGAGAAATGGACACCAGAGTACAGTAAGTAGAACTTAAACACTATTGGCATTATGGCCTGCTTCCATGGAGAAATAACATGTACAGTATTGCAAACCTGGAATTTGAATCTATTAATTACAGTTCAAAGAAAAACTTATACATTGAGTAGGGCATTAATTAATATTAAGTACTGTACCTATATCCTATTCTAGATATATGCCTGGTGATTATGGTGATTTCTTTTCTATTCTAGATCATATGCAGAAGAACATTAAACAAGTTAATTTTCTAAGTAGTTAATGAATGTGCTTAACCAAAGTATCCCTCTTAGTCCTTGTTCCAGCACCTGCACCAGTATCTAACATTACTAAGAATACTCCAGATGAACAAACCAGGACAGCTAGCCTGGAGTTCACCCTCAAAGCTAATGGGTGGCTTGCTAAGGACACTAAGTCTACCTGCCAGAAGCAGTGCAAGGGAAGGTTCTTCATGGACTTCACCAAGGCACTCATCTGGGGAAGAATGTCCTAACAGCTTAGCTAAATGGGTTTTTGAAGGGCAGAGCCTGGTAAAAACAGCCAAAAGTTACCAGGAGTTGCCCCCTGTGTTTAATTAATAACTCAAATAATGGGAGACATAACCATCCTCCCCCCCCTTAAACCCCCTGCACAGATGCAGAGATCATACCCTGGGGAAGGCTAGCAGATAGACTTCACCCACATGCCATCCTCTCAGGGCTATGCATTTCCCACCAGAAGGGAAATGACAAACGTGGCAGCTAAGATCCACTTCAACTTAGCCCCTTTGAGATGGTCCATGGGCAACCTTTCCTCACCCAAGACCTGGAAACCAGGTTCTAATAAAACCTGACAAGAGAACGGGTCTCTCTCTATTATAGCTAAAGTGGAAGGAGCATCACACTGTAGTTCTGATCACTCTCACAGCTATTAAACCCTTAAAAGAATTTCCAGCTTGGTGCACAAATCCTGAGTGAGACCAGGTGCCCAGGAATGTGCCAACTCACCAGAAGCATCTGATGAAATACACGAGTGCCAGTCCTTGGATGGCCTGAGATACCTCTTCAAGAAACAAAGCTAAGTAGTGTCTATGTCAAAGCCAACTCTTCCTTCTAACTCTAGCCCAGATGCCTATTGTTGGGGAAGGGGCAAATAGGACACCCTTAAGAAACTTTGTCTGTTTTCATTTCCTGTAACTTAACTAAAAATAGCAATGCCTCTTCTCATTCCTCTTCTACAATAGGAGGCAAGATTAGCAATTTATACCTAGCCTCATTGTCTATTGCAATCTCTTTTCCCTGAAGTTAACTAAAAGCTCAATGCAATGAAAAGAATAATGCTTCCCATCATCTTTGGGAAAATGCAGCCTTTACAGGCACCTGGGCTTTTCTACTATTGTGGTCCAGTATCCTCTTTGTAGGACCATATACTCTCAAACTCTAATCAAGTTTGTTTCTTCCAGAATCAACATCTTGCTAGCCATAAGGAGATTTCATCCACCTTTGCCCAGGATGTCAGATCCATCTTCCTCCAACTAAGATAGAATAGGCAGAGGGTTTTACACCTTGTCAGGTAGGCCCTACTGCCCCTAATCATCAGGAAGTAGTTACAGAAGAATGAACATTTCCCTTCAGCAGCCCTTTAAGATTAAATGTGCAAACTCTCTGAGGGAGGAATAAAACAGGTGCAAAGATCAAATCACCCGTTCTGCTCCTCTTCCTGACCCTGTCCACACAGACCAGTTTCTGAACATAGATTCCCGGCTAAAGATAGCCCCAACTATGCCCCCATGAGTCTGCATGTGCACAGGGAAACAGGAACAGACCAAGGTCTTAGCAGCATGAACAGCCAGGAACAAAAAGCCACCCTTACATCAGGGAACTGAGGAGAAATGTCCACCACTACACCCCACTGTATGTGCCTTCAGCCCCACTGGCATCATCAGCATAACCAGGGACACCTCTCCCATCCACCTTGCCCCATGATCCCGTGTCTCAGTTGAAACCACCAATCGCCCCGCTACTGACCTGACTTCCCACCTTCCTGGGGGACAGCCCTGCAGAGAAACCTGATGGGACCCCCATGGCCTGGAGATGCTGAATGGTGCAGCCTGCCCTCCAGATGCCCTCTGAGAGGCATACAGTCTGGTCCAAGTGACTGGGATGGATGGCATCACTCCTTGGGCTCATCACTCCATAGTAAAGTGGGCCCATTGCAACAGAAAGCAGGATTGCTGGACAGTGCAACCAGTAACCGGCCACTCCCTAAAGACACAGCTCACATGTGAACCCCGAGGGCTGGCTACATCAGGCACCAGCCAGATGAACTCCTGCCCCTCAAGTGGACTGGACCTTATTGGACTAATTGCCTCCATACGTGGACTTGGACTCATAGCTGTAGCCCCCACTGACTGAGCTCTCACAAACAGGGTGCTGCTCACCCTGGCCTACTACTTCATAGTAGGATGTTTCAGTGCCTTGGTTTGTTTCTGCTCTCTATCCTAGCCTGCTCTCAGCCAGGGTCACTGGAGGGGTTTCAGACATGGATGCTACAGGTCAGTCGTGCATGGGAAGAGCAGGCAATCTTAAACACATCCCAGCCTTTTCCCACCCTGGCAAGGTCTGCCTCAGTAACTTTAAAATACAATGATGCAATAAAAACAGGGACAGTACTAATGAGTCAAGGGCTCAGCCCCTATGAGGCTCTCTCTGCCTCCTAGAAAGAGAACAGGGGCCCCATCTACCACAATTATGAAAAGTACCTCTGTAATGGGTCAGATGTGAACCATTTCTGCAGGTCATGGAGCCATCTAGTGCCAGCCACCACAAATTGGGGGTCTTCATGGGTCCCCCACAATTCACCCTTTAGCTTGACTAACTGCAGGGGAGGTCTCCAGGTGAATCTCATCCTCAATATTGAGTCTGATATCTTCCTGAAAGCCATGATGGAAATATGACAGGTGCTGGGAGAGGAGTGTTGCTTTTACATGAACTCCTCTGGGATAGTCTGAGATAAGATTGCCATCCTGAAGGAAAGAGCAAAAGGCCATCATAGCCAGTCCCAAGAGAACTCCACTGGTGACCCCTGGAACTGGGGTCTCGGACAGTGGGCTCCCTGGCTCGTGCCACTAGCTGGGCCGCTAATAACAATCCTGGTGGTCTCACTTGCCCCATGCCTGGTGAATGCACTGGTCAGGTTCATTGAAACAACAGTATCTAGAGTGACAACCACTACGATGCTCACCCTGAGAGGCTATAGTCCACTGGAGAGTGATGATGCCCTATAGAAACAAAGGGGCATCAAAGGGGGGGAAAGGATAAGGGAAGTGTGGGGCCCCTGTGGGAATTCACAGCTTTAGAAGAACAAAGGGTCCCACTCTCCCTTTCTCCAGGCCATCTTTAGCAAGATAAGCACACCCAGCACGCCTCTTTGAGCCAAAATTTACAACTGTAAACAAAGGATAGCTCCCTTTCTTATGACCCTGAGCTAAGCCAGCAAATACTTTAACTGCCTGCCTGCTTGCCTTAGGAATTTTATCTCTTTTTCTTAGCAACCCACTAGCCAATGAATAGAAACTTATATAACCCCACAAGAAGTATTGTGAGGGGTCCAGAAACTGGAGACTGGTTTCTCTCTGGGCCAACATGTAATAAAATTGTGTTCTTCCACTCCTCCGAGTGTGTTTGGGTTCTTCAGGATCGGACTTCTGCAACAAGATGAAAGGTAGGATAAAGAGATTCTTTGCAAAGCACATTCCACACAAGATACTCAAGGTATCAAGCACAATAGACCCAGAATTAATGAACTTAAGTGAGCATATTTTCTTCAGAAGAGATTCATTAAAAATAGTAGTGCTTGAAGACTGTGGGAAAATGGTTACAGACTGATGGGCAGAGATGAATTCTCTTATAAAAACAATGAAGAAAGAGCCAAAAGGTGTCTGAGGAACCTGTTGTGGGGGTCAGCAGACCAGGACAGCACCACATAACTCACAGGAGAGTGCGGACAGAAAGATGAAGAAGCATGAAAAGACAAACATGAGTTATCAAGCCCCTGTGGAGGCCAAGAAAGACTCCGTCCCCATCCCCAATATATTAAGCTGGGGTAAAACCCTGAGCTCACTCTAGCCAAAAGAGAGGAGAAGAGATATTTTCCTCCCAGTCAGCTGTTTCAAGGGAAACGTGAGGGAAGTTTGGAGTGCTCTACTTCAGTGAATTCAGCCACAGAGGCTGCTTTGAATCTCCAATCTGGAAACTCAACACACGAACACAGGAAAGCCCAGACTGAAACACCTCCCTGGAAAGGTGTGCTAACTAGTGCCATCTGCTGGCCAGGCTGGAAACTGCATAGACAAAACTGTCCCTGCTCTATGTATATATAAAAAAAAAGGAATGAAGTTCTGATTCATGCAACAACATGGATGAAATAAGCCAGACACAAAAGGACAGATATCATGTCACTGATATGAAATAATTAGAATAAGTGAACTCATAGTCAGTCTCTTGAATATAGACTACCCATGGGCTGGGGTGAGGTTAAGGAATGGGGAGTTAATGCTTAAATTGTACAGAATTTCTATTGAGTTTGATTGTAAACTTTGATAATGAATGATGGTGAATGTAACACATTGTGAATGTAATTAACAGCAGTGAACGATATATATGAATGTGGTTAAAAGAGGAATTTTTTTTTGTTACATATCCCCCTCTTTCTGCTTGCTCTTGCTGTGTTCATTTTTTGTGTTTTTCTGTGTCTGCTCTGTCTCCCCCCATTTGCAACGACCCACGGAGTCAGTTCACTGTGCGGGC
Organism: Chaetophractus vellerosus; assembly: GCA_004027955.1. Taxonomy (NCBI): domain Eukaryota; kingdom Metazoa; phylum Chordata; class Mammalia; order Cingulata; family Chlamyphoridae; genus Chaetophractus; species Chaetophractus vellerosus. Next base: position 12,479 of record PVKH010026840.1, read on the forward strand.
GGCTCTGCTCTGTTCGTGGGCGGCTTTTTGCTTCTATTTGTGGGTGGCTTGCCCTGCCTGTGGCTGCTTTTTGCCCTGCCCATGGTGGCTCTTCCCTGCCCACAGTGGCTTGCTTTCTCAAGGTGGTCTGCCCACCTGGAGAGGTCCCTGGGAACTGAACCCGGGGCCTCCCATGTGGTGAACTGGTACCCTATCCACTGGGTTATGGCTGGCCCCCAAAAGAGGAAGTTTTATGTCGTATATATGTTAAGAGACTAAAAATTAAAAGAAAAAACAAGATTTCACAACACAATGAACTCAATTTTAAATGGTCAACTATAGTTAATAGTACAATTATTAAAATGTTCTTTCATTAATTATAAAAAATGTACCTCACTAACACTAGATGTTAATAATGGGGTGATTTGTGAGAATTCTTTGTTTTATGTATATCATGGGTGATATTTCTGTATACCTACAATTTCCCTAGGAAAAAAAGTTAATAAAAACCTATATTATAGCTAAAAAAAAAAATGGGAGAAAATCTGCACTCCACCAGGAGTCCATGGCCCAATTTTGAACACTTAGGTTGGGCAATTTTATTTTTTTATTTTTTTATTTTTTTTAAAGATTTATTTATTTTATTACATATCTCCCCTTCCCCCCGCTGCGGC
>PVKH010026841.1:0-13131 GCA_004027955.1 Chaetophractus vellerosus
CCCACCCCTTTTTTTAGCCTTAGTCTTTATACTAGTTCATAAAATTTGTCAGTTGGTAGCAAGTTTCCATTATGTTGTCATATACCCTATTATCCAGCAAATATTTGGGCTATATTTGTGCAAGGTACTATTATTCTTGGCTTGTGCTTTCAACAATGTTGTCGTATTCTCTTCAAGGAGAACACGGTAAGCAGATAAATTCTATACTGAGTACAGAGAGGGTACAACAAAAGTATGAGTAGGCAGAGTTTCAGACAAACAGTTCACCTGCCTCTGCCATATAATTCTAGCTAAGATTTTTCTCAAACTTAGAACTTCTTAGAAATTAACCAGCATGAAATAAATGCACAACTTCCCTAAGAAATAGTTTATTGCAGGCCTGATTACAACAACAACTGGATTATTTAGGACTCTTCCCCTTGTCATTAACTGTCTATTGAGGACTACTGTAAAGTGGGGAGTTTAATGATGTTCTAATATTTGGAGAGGTGAAACCTAATGCAAATTTGGTATGTTGTGAAACCTGCATGTTTGGCTATTATCACTGGTAATGTGAATGGATGAATGTAGAAGTGGCTTGAGTGTCTTTCTACAAACCAAATGGAACTTACAAGTATGAAGCAAGTGAGGTAGTTCTAAAGTGGCTTTTAAAGAGCAAAAGAGGAGCTCTGGGCCCTGAATTGGGGGTGGTTTCTTCCAGAAATTGAAGGAAATATGCAGAGGATGGCCTCAGAGTAGACTAGCCTGATAATTTCCTTACCAGAAATTTATCAGCTGAGTGAGGCTGAACAGAAAATCTCTTTAGCTTTGCTTAAGCCACCATTTCTGTATGAGAGTGGTGATGTAAGAAATGAAGATGAAAAAGCTTGTTAAAAGCTTAACTAGAAAAGGCATACAGTAGGCCTTCAGTAAGGAACTGCTTTTCCTTCTTGGCAAATCCAACTGCCTCCCAACATCTATCCCTCAATAACAACTGCTGCCACAAGAGGGCACCAGCCGTATAGCCAAAAAGGCATGGCTGCTTTGCAGCCTCAGATTCAGCCACCAGCTCATGTCTAAGCTTAAGATCCAAGGTTGCATTTAAAGACATGTAGTGATATTTGACAGAGATGTAGTAGCAATGTTTTTGGTACTACCAAGTCTATTACAGGCAGACTAGGAGAAGCAAGAACAAAACATGATGGTTAAGAGCAAAGGTCTTTTGGGTCAGACTGATTGGGGTTTAAATGTGAGTTTCTTGACCATATTGGGAAATATTACCTGACTGAGCATCTGTAAAGCATGAATGTGCCAAGCTTGGTCCCAGTGAGCTCAGTCTGGCTTGATAGGTGATAGCAAACAGAGAGAAGCCTCAAGTGATGAGGGCCATGAGGTAGAAAAATTGGGGATACCTGGTAACTGCTGGACTGCTGTGGTTACACAAAGACACCTGCTCTGTGCTTCTTCTGTTCCTCTCAGCAGTACCTCTTCTGTGGCTTTCCCCCAAAGCATTATGTTGCTAAGAAGCCAAGCAAGAAAAGAAACCAGCAAAGAGCTGACTGAAAGAGAGCACTTATCTTAAACAAATTAGAAAAAAAAAAGATTATAAGAGAATTTTTAAGAGTTGATTAAAATCCATGCCTTAAATGTACTTCTCCGTGTTGGGTCTGCCTGTACCAAAATGCCTCTCCTTGATGAGCATATTTTATTTTGGGGTTATTTCCTAGTAAAATGCTCAGAGTCCTGATTATGTACATGAAATATCCTTAAAGTAGGAAGGTTAGAATTTCTTCTAATTTACCACAAGTATGCCAAAGATACTGGATATTTAGACATGTGTTACTCATGCAAAGCGTTTTTATGGCAAACAGTATTTTCATTATTATGTCTCTTTCAACTACCTGAATGCTATCCTCTTAAATGTGTGCAGATTTGTGGCTCTTGATTATCTCTGCATGCACTTAGAACAGAATTTTAATACACGTTTTCAGAAAAAAAGTATTTATTTGACGCCTCTATAAAAATATTTAGGCACATAATTTTCATTTTTATGTCACCTGATTTATCTATCTCAATCTTCAGTACCTTTTAAAAACACTAAACTGGTCATTTGGTCAATAGAATCTATATTGAAAAGATATTGTGAGAGGCCAACAGTTGTAGACAAAATCGATCAACATAAGAAAACAAGAGCAAAATAATCTCTAAAAATACTTTTGTTCAACAAATCTAACCAGTAGATTTCTTTTAAAAAGCATTGTTTAAAAAACAAAGCTTAAAACAAACACTGCAGAATATCACCACATATTATGACGAAGCGGCATCCAAAATGTTAGAACTCAAAGGATGGGTTTAGAAAACACAGATGGTGCAAGAGATTCACATACTGACATCTGAGATAAGCCTTGAAGCAGAGGCAGTGTGTAGTCAAGTGCATTTAATTCGGAAAAGGGAAGTAGGAATGCCTAGCCTATACAGGAACTATCTTAAGGTGACAAACTGAAAAAATTTTAATTGATTTTGAAATGTAATTTCAATTCATTTCCTCTAATATAGAAAATAGTTTTCCTTTTATGAAATTTACCATCACAATATGAAATGTAATTTTTGTTCCTCTTTAAAAATAGGTGGAATCACCTGTATCATACAGTGTCCGCAATTATATCCAGTAGGGGTGTGTGTGTGTGTGGATAGAAAGAGAAAACAAACTATTATCTAAGCATTCTAGAGGCAATAAAGTACAGGCTCATGTTTTTCAATAAGCATGCACATTGCTCAGGCCTCTAGCATTTATGGAGCACAAAATTAGAACCTTGTTTTGCCTAGAGTCTAACCATGAAATGATGACTAATTAAATTAGCTGAGTGCCTAATATGTACTAGGCATTGTACTGAGTCATACATTATCTCATTTCTTCTGAACACTGAAATCAATTACAGACTTATCCATAAAGAGTAACTAATATTACATATTTATGGGGAGTCAAGAATACGTGCAGTATGCCTAGGCAGGAGAGATCCAGGCTATTCACAGACTTCTAAGAGCCATGTCACTTATCTCAGAGCTAGAAGAGTAGAGTTACAAAAGTCCTCTCAGATTAAAGGAAAAAATCCTATAGCAGTTTTCATCTGATTCCTTTTTCTCAACTAGGGTCCAGGTCACCACCTCCAGCTACATAATTATATACTCTTTGAGAACAAGAACCATGCCATGTTACCTCGGGCTTCCCAGAGCTCAACATAGTGCCTGGCATACACCAGATGCTCATTTAATCTTTGCTCGCTGAATAAGGCCATTGGTACTATTCCAAACTCACAAAATGTAACACTCTAATATACTTTCTATGAAGATCCTGAATTGACCAAAGTCTTCCATGGACTCTTGATTCCATGGATGAGCAAATTCATTCAACTTAGACTCCTTTTTCTCCCAGGAGATAGCAAGTCAAAGGATTTTTGCCTTGTAAGATACCAACCTTTGAGTAAAATGCAGACATTCTAAGAGGTGCTAGGGTAGGTACCAGGTATAATCTCTAGTACACTACACTATAAACTAAAGCACAGATTCCAAAAATAGTTGGCCAGCTGTCGATCTCCAACTTCTCCAAGTTCCTGTTGACATTTTGGTGACAGTTGTAACTTCCAGGAATCAGGACACAGGGCAAAAACTAAGTCGTCGTACTGCTTCTGGTCAGGCAGAAGGTTCAGCATAGGCCAGTGGCCCTGAGGGATAGAAGCCTGTCCTGTACAATAGTGACGCTGTAACTACACTATGCATGATTTTCTCAAATACACCTGGAGACCTCCAAGATAACCTGACTCCCAAAAAGCAGTTGAATCCCTGGCAGAGCTCTAGCCCAACACTTCTAAATATATCCAAAGGCTTATCATGATGAGAAATTCCACAAAACATTTCTAATGACAAACTTCTCTCCTTCATGTGGCTAATAGAAAAAGTAACAGAGCCACTAAAATTAGCTCCCACTATACATTTCCACTATACCCACACAAAACCAGGTAGTGGCAGGCAACATTCAGCCACAAGTACACATCAACTGAGGTCAGTCCTGAAGGTAGATAAAGGCTCCAGGATAAAGGGTGATCTGTCACTCTTGCTGCTAGGTTTGCAAGCCTGTTTCTCTCCAAATTAAATTATTGCCTCTTTAAAAGAGCTCAAGCTAACTTAACTAGCACCTCCCTCAAAAGGGATGGGCAGTTAATCAAATGGAAATAACATGATTTTGACTTATTAGTCACCTACTTTCTCTGAGTCTTGTTTTCTCTTTGGTAAAAGAAAGACAATAACACTCATCTGACATAATAACCCATTCTCCCACTGGAACTTTTTCAGTTCAGATGATGTTGGAAAAAAATGAGCCTAGGATCTCTCAATGTCTCAAGGACAATTCAATGGGAGTTGGCCATGAGACTAATTCTGGGACCTAGCACCACTGGCCAAGCTTTAATAAAGACAAACCAAAGGGAGAGACATGATTATGAAAATGACCTCAATATAATTCTTTATCAAATAAAAAATAATCAGAACTCTCTTCCAGGTCCCTTACTGGGACACCAAAACACAAAGTGTTTAGATCAACAAAGCCCAGAGGATTCCAAACTCAACAGAAGCTAGTGTGTGTGCCAATTCAAAGATATCCAGTCTCTCACACACTGACTGCACAATTAGTCTTGAGCAAACACACTCATCTGCAGACTCAATGTCTCTGAGATGAGTCACAGGACTGTGTTTAAGTTAACACACCCACAAGAAGCAATTCAGGCAATGCCAGTACATAGTAGCTCCCCCAGAATGCAGCATTGGTCTTAGCATGCTCATAAGTGAACCAAGGGGCATGTGATATGGGTGGGACAGGTAAAGCGAGACTGTCCAAAGGAGAGCAGTATACTCATGCCATATGAGGAGAAAGGAAGATGATGGCCCCAACATGACACTGCCAGAGAAAGACCAAGCCTTATCAATTCAGAAACATCTAACCAGTCTTTCCCCTCAAACCAATAATTCAGAAATGTGGGAGGGATCTAGTCATTGATCCAAAGAGGAGTGAAAACCCAGAGGAAGGAGACATGGGGATATAGAAGGTGGTCACCTTGCCTGCTTGCCAATGCTGAGCTGCACTGGTTTACAAAATGCCATTTTCCAGGCATTTGATCTCACTTCATAGCATTTGGACTTGCATTGTTGTGGAGCAGGTAGGACAGGTGCTTCTACAGATTTATAGTTTTTACAGATTTACAGTTTCTGAGAACTGAAACAACTGCTCATAGTCACAACTTCTCCTGAATTGATTTGCAGAGCTTATTACTCTTACTCTCAGTCACTATGGCAGGAGTGAGATCTTTCAACCACTTCCAAAAACATCTCTGTATCCCCTCACTTAGCACAGTGCCTGGCACATATTTAATATGTTTTTTAGCTGAATGAATGAATCAAGTAAAATAAATGAATAAAAGGCCTACTTCCCATCCCTTCACTACCTCCATCCTACACAACAAAGAAGGAAGAATATATTTTCAAGGAATGCACTCTGTTTATCCCATAAGTTCTCAGGGAAGCATATCAAATCTCCATGGATTTTTTTTTTTAGTGTCAAAACTGTCATATTTTACAAATGCAGTAATGATATCCTTATGAAGAAAATGCAATTGTAAGAAAATTCAAAAAAGAGAAGTTTCAGATATTCAGCTGCATTTTCAGCAGAATGAAGGTTAAACTGCCTCCAGACACTTGCAGCAACGATTTTAAAAATGAGGCTCCTTTTGGAGCACCTTATATATGCAGCTCTCAGGGATACCTGGATATCAAATTATGGAATAAAAATATTTTCAAAACATTGATGTTTCGCCATAGAAGAAAAATAAATTAAAAGGCCGGGTACATTTTCCAGTCTGATATAAATTAATTCAAACAGCATATTTAAAATAGAGTCAATAATAAGTTTCTCTCAAGATAAAATTCCAAAAAGGCAGCAATCAATCCTCAGATTGTACAAATGCAAAGGAATGGTATTTCCTCCATAATCAAGACACCTAAGTATCTACGTAAGAATTGCCAGAGTTCCGAGATGATCAAAAACTTGAGTCTACTTAAGTTTAAGCAATCCTCTGGTCATACGGCTCCTTTCCCCTTAATGTCCATCTTGTTACTGGCCTCTGACTGTTTGCTCAGCTGCTCTTCAGAGAAGGTGATGTAGGAATACACCAGGCTCCCAGCAATGCTGTAAAAAGAGAAAACCACCATGAGAGAGGGAAGGAGGGAGGAAGGGAGGAATGGCAAATGTGGGAGAGACTGGTACGAGGTTGCGAGGTTGGGGCTATCACCAGCACATAAAATTCAAAGAGATACAGCATTTTCTCCATTAAATTAACAGAGATACCCTTCCCCTCCCCATCCATGATATTATCCAATATTGCTGATGCTTTGGGGAAAAGAATGCACATATTAATTAGCAGGGGTGCCAATTTTATACAACCTTCCTGGAGAACAATTCGGTGAAATCAAAAGCCATAGCATTTTGCTTCTCCTTTGATCTAGCAAATTAGTTCATGGCTGAATTGGGTACATCTTCATGGACTTATCTACAAAGTGTTTATCCCAAAACTTAAAATAGCAAAAATAATTAGAGGGTAAATGTCTCACAGTGGGGAATTATATGAAATAAAAATAGGCAATGACATCCTAAGTGAAAAAAATCTCAGAAAACATTAAGTATTGTCTAATCCCATTTTATTCAAATGAACATGGATATGTACATTGATATGCATTGTAATAGACAAAAGTCTGGAAAAAACACACCAAAAATATTAGCCATAATTATATCTGGATGGTGAGATAACAGGAGATTTCTTTTTTTATGTGTATCTCCTGCATTCAAGACAACTAAAGTTGTTTTTAATAAGCATGGAAAATATCTCCACCGGTAAGTATGTTTCTCTTTGGTCCAAAGCAAGTGCACAATGGAGAACCTATAATCTGAGCACTCAGCCTCTGACAGTTGTTTGCTGGTACCTGTCACTTGTCCACGATACTTACCAAGAGCAGGGTACATTCTTTTGGGACAATGATTACTTTGTCTATACCCTTTGGGGACCTCAAACCCATTGGGGATACAGAGCCTCGTGCTCCAATCACTGAACTGTGAGTCAGCCAGAGGAGCTCAGAGACCCAACACTTCCAAACTGCCCTGCTCTGCTCTTTCACTGAACCTGCCATCCACAACTCCCTTGAATCTCCTTCAGTCAGCTGGCTGCCTGACCTAGGCTCTACTTTCAGATTTCCCTGCCCTAGGTTTGGCCCTCAACTGCCTTACTATTTGACTGAAAAATGTGCTGCTTAATTGAAATCAGTTCTGTTTTCCTCTGGGTTTTGGTGTCCCAGCCCTAGATCAGCTGCAGCAGGGAGAAAGAGGCCTATTTCCTGCTCCCTGACATATCCAACATATTCCTCTGGTAATGACGCAAAACCAGGCACTGGCACTGGCTCCTTAATGCATATGCTTACATATTACTTCCCATTCTCTGAGACCCGAACTAATGCTATATAAAACCTCCAACCTAATCTCCCCAACCAGATTCTTCCTCTCCCTCATGCGAACCTCACAGCACTTATTACTAATCAAATTGTGACCACTGATTCAAGTCTACTACTTGTTAAGCATTTTACATACATTTGCTGTTGCAAAATTTCTTTAAGGTATAACATTTCTATAAGATGCCCATTTTACAGATGAGAAAATGGAGTTCCAGAGTCATAAAATAATTTTCTCAGGTCACAACACAACCTAATGATGGACCGACCAGAACAAAGCCCAGCTCAGTCTGACTCTCTCCACTGCAACAGCTGCCTCCCTCATGGCCCCAGCTCCACTTGATATAGCAGCTACTCCATCTTTATTTTGTCTCCATCAGCCTGTAAATCTCCCAAGACCTTATTCTTTTATCTCTACAGAGTACCTTGCACAGGGCCTTGCACTTTGTAGGAGCTCAATAAGTAACTGCTGAACTAAAGCATCCTTTATGACCCCATTGAAAGAAAGGGGCCTCATGAACCCAAAGCTTTTGCCAGTAGTCATGGAGCTTCATCTTTTTCATCATCTGGTAACTTTTTTCCATTTTATTTTTTGAATTTGGTTCTATCACTCTTTAGGAAGATTTTCTTGTTTTTCTAGTACATCAAAGTATATGCCTTCCCTGGTAGCTAGGCTAGAACCCAAGGAAATGGCTACTGTGGTCTTCCTGCTGAAACTAAAAATTCTTTGAGGTTCACGTTTACATCTACATAATAGTCAATTTTCCTTTGAGTCCAACCCTATCTCACTCCAAACAGAATAGAAGAACTGCTCTGTCTTCCTTTCATCCTACCCTCCTCTAACTTCTCCCTCCCACAACAACCTAAAAATAACAATGCTCTTTTATTCTTCCTGTCACAACAACCTTTAAGCAGATTTCATTGGGTAGAAATATTGGGGAAATGCAGGATAGAAGACAACAAAGAACACGCAATGTATTTGAGGCTTAGTCCTTGTGATGATCTTCTATCTGACTACACTCCTAGAATAGTTAGTGCAATGGAAAAAGCAAGGATTCAAGTTAGATACTGGTTCAAATCCTGAATACACTAGCTAACTCCATGACTTGGCAAATTACTTAACTTCCCTAAGATTCTGTATTCATAAAATAAGAATCATATCTATATAGGTTTGCTTGAGGATTAAATGGAATAATATGTATATGAACTTAGCCCTATGCTTGGCACATAGTGAAGAATCAGGAAATATTCATTCCCTTCTCCCTGCTTTCCTGTCAGCTCTGATACTCATAGACCAGAGGGGCACTGCATTGTTAACAAAAGGTAGGGTGATAAAATAAGATTTAATGTGATGAAAGAAGAGAGCAGTTGTTCAAATAACCAGAGAAAACCCAAAACACAGACATTATGGGTCTAAACTCTGGAGATTAAAGAGTACAGTCTATTCAGATTTTGAGAAACTTTAAGTTGAGACAACAATAAAAGATTTTTCATCTTTACTCCTGATTTGATCATTACCAAATATTTACATTTTCAGAAATGGCAATTCTAGAATCACCTATCTTTACCTGAAGAGAAATGAGTATTCATCAACAAGCACACTATGTGTCAAGAAGTGATGAGTTAAAGCTTTGGAAAGGAAATATAAATTGCTTCCTAGGGGGAGCAGATGTGGTTCAAGCAGTTGGGTGCCCACCTCCCACATGGGAGGTCCTAGGTTCAGTTCCTGGTGCTTCCTAAAGAAGACGAGCAGACACAACAAGCAGACACAGCAAGCAGACACAACGAGAATATAACGAGCAGACACACAGCAAGCAGACAAGTGCAAACAGCAAGTGGAAACAATGAGCAGAGACAAAGGAGCCATCTTGGGGCAGAGGTAAATAAATTAAAATTAAAATTAAATTAAATAAGATAAATTGCTTCCTAACAGCTTTGAGGAGAGGGAAAACCTAGAAGGAGAGGAAAAGGAAGACAGGAAAAGCCCAGATGGTAACTATATGTGAATTTTTACACTTTATTACCAAATGTTTCTGAATCAGGATCCTCCCCCTATCTTAAACAAAAACCTCTCATTAATCTATCATCTCCATAAATATTCACATCAATGTTGATGACTTCTAGTACTCTGGAATTGGTATTTATACATTTAACCATCCTAAATATTGATTTTAAAAAAACCTCTCATTAGAATTGGCCAATAAGCACTTTCTTTTTAAAAGGTAAACATACACATGAAAATAAGATACAACAATTATGCATGTTGGGGCCGGCTCGATAGCCCAGTGGATAGGGTGCTGGCATACCACATGGGAGGCCCCGGGTTCGATTCCCGGGGACCTCTCCTAGCGGGTAGACCGCCTTGAGAATGGCAAGCGGCCATGGGCGGGCCGGAGCCGCCATGGGCAGGGCAAGAAGCTGCCACAGACAGGGCAAAAGCCGCCACGGGCAGGGCAGGTCGCCCGCGGATGGAGCGCAGCCAGCCGCCCGTGTACTGAAAGCCGGCCGTGAACGGACGCAGAGACCGCCCACAAGCGGGGAAAGCCGCGCCTGCGCAGTGACCACTCTCGGCGTGTCACCGCAGCGGGGGGAAGGGGAGATATGTAATAAAATAAATAAATCTTTAAAAAAAAAAAAAATTATGCATGTCTAAGTATGTGTATGACTTTTTTCTTTTTAAATTTCAAGCAATTCTCTATTTGCCTAATATTTAAACCATAGTGCTATCAACTATTAATTCACAAAGACCTGCTGTGGCAGACAGAGCCAGGAGACAAAGAGAAGAAAGAAAAAGACAAAACTATAGTTCTTGCAGAAAGAATAATGGCAGCCTGATTGGAAAGTGCTGAACAGTACCACTGCATTTCTTCTGATCCACTGCTGACCTTCAAAATGAATGCCAACACAACCTACCTCTCCTAAACCTACAGCCATGAACATATTCATCAGCCTAAGACAGTTAGGTATCCTTTCTACAAATATATACTAAATGCCTTCAAGAGCAACCCTGTGGCCAGGAAACAAGAATCCTAATATCCAGGCTGCTGAATCTCTAGGCTGTCTCTGTCTCACCTTATAACTGATAAGTTTGTTCATGTGTCTAGCCAGGTAGCTTTGCCTCTTAGCTTAGATCCTGCCTTCTATATATAAAACATGCCAATCTTAGCCCATAGAACTAAGTTCACATGAACCAAATGAGTCTGACCCCTACTGCTATTTCCTAACACATAATTCTTATCAAATAATTGAAGTTGAATTTTGGGGTACATTCGTCCTACAGTGATCAGGAACACCTTATCTTAACTCCCCATAGAACAGCTGCTATGGAGCCTTTCCCATCTTCTTGCTCACCAGCCAAATAAAGCAGAGCTGTGTGGCTCCTACAGCTATCACCCTTTAGAGCTTTCCAATCTGCCACTTTTAAAGCTCTATGATGTGGGTTAAGTTATTTAATCTCTCTGAACCTTATAGTTAACGCATCTGTGAAGTAGGAGATTATAATACCACATTTACAGGATTGATGTGAGGATTAAATTATATAATTATACAATTTAATATTAATTAACTTATATAGCAATTATCTATTCATAGTCCTATGTATGTCCCATACAATACACATTATTTACATTTATTTATATATAAATATATAAAAGTTAATTAAATTATATAATAGGACAAAAGGTGATTTCAAAAGGTCCATTAACATATAGTAGCCATCCCATAGGGCTACAAATCACAATGCTAGGGCACACTAGGAGCTATTACTGCAAAGAGCAGAAAGCAGAAAGGGTTTTGGCAGATGCTGCTGCTCCCCATCGTCATGGCTACACACCCCATTCGCTAGAACATCAAGGAGGAGCCTGAGTATACTAAGGCCTTCCTGATTTCGGCCACACCCACTAGGCCTGACCTCTACTATCTGTCGTTTATTACTCTCAAAGAGTCTTCCTTGTAGGTACTCATTCTTCAACTGTTATAAGACATTTGAGCACCACACACCCAGGCACCAACCTACTTTCCCAAAACTACCCGGTGAAATCTCTCCCTCTAGCCATGCTGGAATGCTTACAGCCCATTGTCCCTACACCCTCCCCATACCTGCTTTTCCAGCTCCATGTTTTTGCTCATGCAGTACTGGAATGGAATAGCCAATCTTCTCTTTTCACAATTCCAAATCCCACTTATTTTTCAAGGTCTAGCCTATTTCCTTGTCTCTGTGAAGTCTTCCCAGCAGTCATCTATGTGATTTTCATTCTTGGAACTATCATAGCCTTATGACTGCTCACTTGGATAGCTACTTTCTAACACTTGTATGATGATAACTTTTGAAAGCTCCTTTGGCAGAATATATTTAAAAACATATAAAAAGTGCCTAGCCATTGCTGTTATTAAAGCCATACCAATGCTTAATGTTATCATAAAGGCTATATGATTCCTATATAAACAAAAGTCATTGCTATAAAATAATCATTCCATACTCCCCTCCTCTAGTCTAATCTAAACACAGTGAGAAGAGTGATCCTTAAGTTAAAACCAAGTAACATCATGCTACTCATGTTCAAAATCCTCCAACAGCTTCCTCTCTTTCAAAATCATTTTATAATGGCCTACCTAATCTGCCTTCCTACCCCGTAACCTCTGTGGCCCCAACTCATTTCACTCACTCTACTCCAGTCATGCTGGTGTCCTTGTTCCTTGAACATGCCAGGCACACTCCTACTTTAAGTCCTTTTCACTTGTTCTTCCTTCCAGAAATCAATGTGGCTCTTTCCCTAAACGCCTTATATCATAGACAAAATGCCACCTTCTCAGTAAGCAACCCACCCACACCCCTATTCCAATGTTCCCTCTATTCTCTTTCCTGCTTTTTCTCCAAACTAGTTAACATCAGTGAACAAAGCAAATATTTCACTTATATCTTCATTTATTTTCTGTCTCCCCTGGAAAAAGAAATTTAGGGGAGTTGGAGATAGCCAAAGCTTATGTCCTATGTCCTTACATCATGAGAAGCATGGAACCAGAAAACAGTCTACTAATACAGAAAAGGTAAGGAGAACTTTGATCTAGACAAAAAGATGGAATTAGTCAGGAGGAGAAGCAGTCTGGAACTAAGAAGCAATACATACTTCTAAGGAAACAAGCAAAGGAGTACTAAATGAGGAAATCATGGATTCAGGTGGCTGAGCAGAGGTATTAGACCAAAATCCTCAGGAACCAACTCTAAAACTAGACTCTTGAGCTGTACTTTGTCACATCCCAGAGACTGCATGTACCCTGGTCTGGCCACTGAGGCTACAGCAAAATAGTTTTGCTACACAAAAAGAGACTGGCTTAAGATTATGCAACTGGTATGATACATATCATTAAAGGATATGAAAAGAAAATTTATCTCTTCGCCATTTACTACACAGCACTGTGGTTAAGAATGAAGACTCTGGGGACCCAATGTGGCTCAGTGACTGAGTGCCACATATAAGGTCCTGGGGTCAATCCCCAGCCCCAGTACCATAAAAAAAAAAAAAAAAAAAAAAAAAAAAAAAAAAAAAAAAAAAAAAAAAAAAAAAAAAAAAAAAAAAAAAAAAAAAAAAAAAAAAAAAAAAAAAAAAA
>PVKH010026842.1:0-13132 GCA_004027955.1 Chaetophractus vellerosus
AATGAGCAGATACACAGCAAACAGACACACAGTGAGCAAAGAAGCATGAACAGTGAACAAGAAAGAATGAGCAGACAGGTGAGGGAGATGTATCTGGATTGGGGGGAGCAACTCCCCCCCTTAACTGAATCTAATGCAATCAAAGGGCCTCACACCCAGAGGAATGGAGTAGTTCAAATAACATGATCTTTTCTGGGATCACAAATTTCAAACTGTCACAGTATCACTGGTGAATTCCATCAAATCTTAAATGTATGAATGACACCAATCTTAAAATAAAGGAGAGAAATAATTTCTGAACTCCTTTTATGAGAACAGCATAACCTTGATATGAAAATCTTAAAAAGACAGCAGAAAGAATAAATTACAAGCCAAATATCTGCTATGAACATAGATGCAAAAATCTTTAACAAAATATAAGCAAATTAATCCCAGAAATATATAAAAGGTTGCATACCATGATCAAGCATGGTTTATCTCAGGAATTTAGACTATCATTTGAAAATCAGTGTAATTGAGTATATTAACAAAATAAAGAGGAACAACCATATGATCCTCTCAATAGATGCAGGAAAAACATATGATAAAATTGCCATTTATGATAAAAAAGTCTCATAAATCTAGAACTAGGACATCTATGGAAAACATACAGCTAACATCATTCATAATGGTGATATATTGAGAGATATATTAGCTTTCTTCCTAAGATTGTGAATAAGGCAATAATATTTATTCTTTTTTCAATATTTTGCTGGAGTTCACATAAAAAGCTTTTTCCTACAGTAAGAAGTGGTAAGATCCAACAGAGGTACAACTGGATTCATCACAGCAAGACCTTGGACAACAGATTCTTCAATTATATTCTTGGTCTCAGAAATCCTTAATAATAGTATATTTCTTTAAACCATCATGGGAGAAGACAAACCTCGTCAGCACCATGAGGTAACGTTAGCATTTTCTTCTTCCTTTCTGATCCTGACCTCAACTTCTTTTGCTTACAATCTAAAGCTAGCTTTTGTTTTATTAACATCCCACTGCAAGAACAATCTCATGCAAAATTGAATCAAACCTCAAGCTCCACCGCTAGCCACTGCCATCATGACCACCACGTCACCAAATCCGCCTCCAGGCTCCTTGTGTAGCCTGTGCAGCAAAATGCATCTTTCTAGATCCAGAAACATTAATTTTGAAAATATTTTCTTCTTGATTTTTTTCATGAAAATATTTTATTTGAATTTTTAAATCAATTTTATTGAAATGTATTCATAAACCATGCAATCCATCTAAAGTGCACAATCAATGGCATTTTCCTCTTGAGTTCATTTCATAGATGGTGTTGGTTATCATGGTATGGAATTTTTTAAATGTTCTAATTCCTTATTGTTACTATATGGGGGAAAAAACCATTTCCCCATTTTTATCTTGACCTGATCACAAGTCAATTTTGGTCATTTATATTTTCTTGGAAAATTATTCATTTCATCTATATTTTCAGATTTCTTAGTTTAAACTTTACATGATAATATAATTTTTAAACCTTATATTTCTTCACTTATATTTCTTTTACTATTTCTAATATTATTTGCATGTGTTTTCTCCTTCCTTTCCTTCCTTCTTTCTTCAGAAATCTTGCTAAAAAATGTTCATTTTATTAGTCTTTTGAAAAAAAAAGCTATTATTTAGCAAGTCTACCTAGTTACCTATTTCATTAATATCTGCTTTAACCACTTTGATGTCTTTCTTATACTTTTCTTGGTTTATTTTATGATCTTTCTTTTGACATCTTTATTTATATATCTGATTTCATTTATTTTATTTCTTTCTTGCTTTCTAATAAATACATTTATGTTTAATCATTCTTCTCTGTGTATCTCCTAGACCTGTCCCATATATACACATATATAGTTTATTCATTATGATTTCCAACTAGCATGTAATTTATAGTTTGTTTTCCTCCTTGATGTAAGAATTATTTAGAAGAATATTTTATTTTGTTTTCAAATTTCCAAAAGGTTAGATTTGGGGGTTGAAAGGGCTAACATTTGGTTGCTAATTTCTAATTAAATTGCTTGTTGTCAGAAAATGTGATGTGAAGTTTTTCTATTTTGAAATTCATTGCAATATTCTTTGTGGTCTATTAATAGATTAAAACGCAGGGTTAAAAATATTCTAAAGGCATTTTAAAAGAATAGGTTCTTTTCTAGGTAAAAAGTTGTATACATTCACTAAACCACCTTTCTTCATTGTGTTAATCAGATTCTCTGTTATTTTTGTCTCTCCAATCTGTTTCAGATAGAATTATGTTGCTTTCACCCAATACTTGTGATTTTATTACATTCTCTAGGTATTTAAAGTACTTCCATATTTTATTCTTTGTTCATTTGTGCTTTAACATTATGAGACTATGTTACTTTTTTGATAAAGTATGTCTTTTATTAATGTGAAGCATCTCTCTGTTTAACATTTTTCTTTGAAATATTCTTTGTTCAATGTTACCAGTGCCATTTATAACTTAAAACACTTTATTAGAGATATTGTAGGTTTAGAAAAAATCATGCAGATTGTGGGAACATGGCCAATGGGTTAGACATATAATTCTTAGCTCTCACTTAAACAACAGAGAAAAACCCGTAGGCTGCCATAGGGACCTGCTTTGGGGCACAGCAAACCAGGACACTGCTTACCAATTCCCAGAAGAGTGAAGGTCAGAGACACGAAACAAGTAATCATTGAGTTATTAAACCTCCCAGATGTTGGGAAGGGCTGCACTTTCCCACCCTGGAGATATTAAGCAATGGTTAAATTCGTGGCAAATTGTCTCTAACTGAGAGTGGTGCAGAGGTCTACCTCCACGGGAAGGTGTTCTGAGTCATCTAGGAGAGTACTGGACAGATAGGGAAGCCAGTAATAATCAGGGGTTGCTTACCTCAGTGGCTAGAATGGGCACACATACCCAGTCCTCAGGGCAGACAGACAAGGTAGAGACCATAGCCCTCTCCTCCAAAGAGCAGTGTGACAGCAGACTCCTTGTAAGAAAGAGGGATCTAGGAAAGTGGAGAGTGAGTTTTTTGCAGTGAGTTTAGCCAGATGAACCCCCCTTGAATATCACAAGGGACCCCAACTCAACAGGGAGAGGGGAGGGGAATCACCCAGGCTGGCAGTCACAACCAGCCACCTATGTAAAGAGAAGAACTACATCAGAGAGGAGGCAGAGACAGGTGGCAATCAGCACCACTCCAGCTGACTGCATGGGACCTAACCTGCCTGAGGGAAAAGGGGCAGATAGTCTTCTGAAAGGCTGAATGACCCAAGGACCCAGAATAGCTCAGTGGAAGAATTCCTATCTAGTATATATGAGGTCCCTGGTTTGTTTTCTGGCTATTCATTGCGAAGAGTTCCACCAGGTTATCAGGCATGCAGCTGAAATTTTACAACAGGGAACATAGAGACATTTTCTTTGTATTAGCTTTTCTTGGATCTCTTATTTTTTTTTAAGTCATTTTCTTTTATTTCCTTTACTTTACTCACTAAAACCCAGTGTAAAACCTGCAGAGAGCAGACTGCAGGGTAAGTGATTGAGGAACACCAGCAGCCTGAGAAGATCCTTAGGGGTCTAAGAAGAAGGCTATTTTTCTATGTTTATTATTTTTTTTCTTCTGTCTCCTTTTTTTAAAAAAAATGAGTTGCTGCTGTCTTGTTTCTTGCTTGTTTTGTATTCCCTTCCTTTCTTTCTCTGCTTGTTTCTTTTCCTTTTTTTTTCTTTTATTCTTTTGGTTACTGATCTATTCTACCTATGCTATTTCTTTTCACTCCTTCATCTTTATATCCTCTGTTTTCCATTGCTGTTCTTTCATTCCACCTCTTTTATTTGGTCTCCAATTTTTCTTGTTTGTATTTCTCCCTCACCCTTTTTCTCTGTGTGCTTTCTCTTTTTTACTTTTTTCTCTCTCTTTTCTGTTTTCTTTTCCCCTCTTCTTGCCATTCCAGCATTTTAATTGATTCTATATAGTTTTTCTTTATTCTGTTTCTTGTTTCATTATCTCTATTCCACTTTCCTAATCTTATTCCTCTGTGCTTCTTATCCATGTTAATTTTTAAATTTCCTAACTCTTGTATGTTTGCTCCCCTAACTTTGACTATTACCATTGCTATTATTTTTGTCTTCCTATCTCTTTCCTTTTCTCTGGTCCTAGTTTTTTTTTTCTTTCAAAGAAACATAAGCAGATATCTCTCACAGAAAATGCCTGAATAGGGGCAAGATCCTGACCAAGTGAGCTATTTTGGGAACCCATAGAGCAGGAGGCTTTGGATATCTATCTGTAGGGAGCTGGATGAAGAGAAAAATTCAAGAGGCTGCTGGCTTGGTCCTTGGTTTCTGTATTTCCTCTTCCTTGATTTCCTCTTTTTTGTGTATCCAATTTTTTTTATAACAACTCTATCTCTTTTCCTTCCCTCAGCATTCTATCTTCTGTTTCTGTTGCTGTTCTTACATTCCATCTCTTTTTGATTAGTCCTCAATTTTTCTGGTTTTTATTTCTACCTTGTCTATCCTGTTTACTTACTTTTATTGACTTTTTTCTTTTTGTCTTTTCTTTTTTCTCTCCCTCTCTCCTCATCATACTGACCTTTTAAATCAGTCAATATATATTTCTCTATTTTGTTTCCCATTTCATTGTTGGTACTCCACTTTTTTATTTCTATTACTCTAAACTGCTTACTTGAGTTAAATATTCATTTGTCAAGGTCTTAAATGTTCCTTTCTTAACAACTACTATTACTATTATCCTTTTATTTTTCTTACCTGTTTCACTTTCTCTGGCCCTAAATTTTTCTTCCAAGGGATCATAGACAACAGCAATGAAACAGAATAAGAAGAACAAAGTGCCAAAGAGAAAACTTCACACACACACACCAAAACAGCAATCATAAAACCATAGAGTATAGAGAGAAGCTAATCAATGGAACAAATCCATCAAAATAAAAAGATGACCAGACATCAATAAAAAATTACAAACCATACTAAGAAACAGGAAGACATGGCCCAGTCCAATGAACAAACTAAAAAACAAGAAGAAGTGCAGAACATTGAACAACAAACCAAAGCTGTGCAAACAAATATCATGGGCCAACTTAATGAAGTGAAGGAAGAGATTATGGATATTAAGAAGACACTGAGAGAACATACTAAAGAAATTGTAAACATGCAAAAAAAGATAACGGATATGATGGTGATGAATGGTACAATCCAAGAAATCAAAAAGATACTGAAAACACATAACAGTAGATTTGAAAAGGTGGAGGAAAGAATTAGTGATGTGGAAGATGGTACACCTGAAATCAAACAGATAAATAAGAAGAAAAAATCCAGCAGGGACATAGGGATTTGAATGACAGCACAAAACATACAAACATATGCATTATAGGCATCCAAGAGGGAGAAGAGAAGATCAAAGGGACAGAAAGAGTGTTGGAGGAAATAATGGCTGAAAACTTCCCAACCCTATTGAGGGAGATGGATGTACAAGTCCAGGAAACACAGCACACCCCATAAAGTATAAATCCCAACAGGCCTACTCCAAGACATATACTCCTCAAACTGTCCATTGCTCAAGACAAAGAGAAAATACTGAAAGCAGCAAAAGAAAAGAGAACCATCACAAACAAGGGAAGCTCAAAAAGATTAAATACTTATTTCTCATCTGAAACCATGGAGGCAACAAGGCAGTGGTATGACATTGTTAAGAAACTAAAAGAAAAAAAAAACTTCCAGCCAATAATTCTCTATCCAACAAAGCTGGCATTCAAAAATGATGGAGCATTCAAAATATTCACAAATAAACAGAAATTAAGAGAGTATGCCAATAAGAAACCTGCCTTTCAAGAAATACTAAATGGAGTTCTGCAGGTTGAAAGGTGAAAATAGGAGAGAAAGAGTTGGAGGAGAGTGTAAGAACAACTAAAAAGACAAAAAGAGAAATAAATACAAAAAAGTCATGCAGAAAATATAGAGTTCCTATATACAGCCCCTACCCATACACAGTTTTCCCTATTATTACATTTTCCATTAGTATGGTGCCTTGTTACAATTCAGGAAACAATATTAGTGTAAATCTACTATAAATTGTAGTCCACAGTTTACATTAGGGTTCACTGTTTGTGTTGTACAGCTACATGGTTTTTTTTTTTAATTAATTTATTTATTTTTTATATATCTATGTACATTTTTAGGATACATTGATTACACAAATGTTACACAGAGATTCCAGGAGTACCCATATGCCACCCCCCACCCCTCCCACAACCCCCCACATGCACATCCCTCAGTGTGGCATAATGCCTCTGATAGATATACACATTTTGGGGGTTTGCCATCAGGCATAGATCACAGTTCAGGCCGTAGATGACCCTCTCTCCCATACAGTTCCGAATGATACATGATCGTACAAACTGGCCTACATCCTCCATTGCAGCATCATCCATGACAATTCCCAGGTCCCCCCCAAAAATAAAATAAAATAAAAAACAAAAACAAAAAAACCCGCATTACAATTGCTCTTCCCTCACCCTGCTCCCAAAGTGTCCAGTGACCCTGGCTTCACATAATTTTGCAATTTCTTGCATTGCATCTACATCAGGACTCCAACACATCCATTCTAGTCCATAGTTCTTCCCTCAATCCCAAGAAGTCTGGAATGGTGATGTCCCTTCCACCACCAAGTGAAAGGGGCTTATATCCCAAGGATACAATGGAAGGGATTATCCTGCCTGCAGCTGCAGGCTCTCTGGGTTCCCCTGCATAGCCATCTTCCATCATCAACTCCCAACTAGGTGTCCTGGTTGAGTCCATTGAGTTGTAGCATAGGAGTTGCAGGTCCACAGAGTTTCTGGACCCAGTTGGCATTGGTCAGCCTGTAGTTTCCAGTCTATGGAAGTACACCTAAAACTCTGGCATCAAATATAGGTTTGAATAGAAGAGACATTTGGACCATGTGCAGTGTAGACATATTTTGGTGTGTTTCTGTCACTCTCAGGAGCAAGAATTCCAAGTTAGGGCCCACTAGTAAGGCATCAAACTCTGGGATTATCTGCCCTGGGATAGGACCTGGATATCTCCAAAGCCCTCTGGGGGCCCTCTATTTGGGCTGATTTCCATATTGGAAGTCTAGGAGGTCCTACTGGGATTTGCATAAGTTTTACCTCTGGGTTCCCCTCCGAACTCACTTTGAAGTCTCTTAGCCCTATGAACTCATTTGTCTTTACCATTCCTGCTTTTATTTGAAGTCTTTTCCCAGTTTCACTGCCTGTTGGCATTTGTTAGTAATTCCTCATTGCCTGGGAGGCTCATCCCCAGGAGTCATGTCCCACACTGGGAGGAAGGTAATGTAATCATATTCTGAGTTTGGCTTAGAGAGAGGCCACATTGAGCAACAAGGAGGTTCTCCAGAGGCAACTCTTAGGTACCCCTTAATACTAGGCTATTTCAATTTCAACAGCAATGACTCATATGGCTAGTCATCAATAACAGGGGCCCATCAATGGATCATCCTCCTTTGCCAGTCACTGCCCTGTACTCAGGGGGATGTTGCTACTCATCTGGAAAATATGACAGAGATCTCCAGGATGGGAGTTCAGTGTTCTCCCATTTAGTGATTAATACTTCACCCCATGACCATGTCCCATGAGCCTTTGAACAATTATGCATGACTTTTATGTATGTTCAGGGAGACTTCCTTCCGTGCACCCCCAACCTTGACACCCCCCCTGCAATGCTCCTCTCCCATCCACATTGTGACCCTTCGGGGATCCATAACCTCTTTGCCTGTGAAGCTATCAGAGTAGGCAATTGTAATGAATAGGAAAATGAAATAATAATGGTATTTAAATGTAAGAGTTAAAATATAGGTGAACTTGTTAATACAAAATAAATTTAGAAAATTAAAAATATAAATAAAAAACAGAAAAAGGAAAACAAGATTTTATTAAATGATTGGGCTATTCAAAATGTGTAAAAAATAAATAAATAATATATATATATAATGATATATATATATGTGTATAAGTTTTTGTTTTTTTTCCCGAATTCCCAAATTGTGCCTTGTTGGTGTAATATCTGTTGTCCAGTCTATTTCATGACACTTTCCTCTTATCATTCTCAGGCAGCCCTCCTTTTATCATTTAATTTTCAAAGAAGCTTTGGGTCACAGCAGAGCCACAGACAAAATACAAGACATTCTTATGTACTCAACCCCCTCCTCCATTTCTCCCCATACCAAAATCGTTTTGTTTGTGAATGGCAGCCAACATAACTGTCATGGGTTTTTAAAAAATTTATATATATATATATATATATATATGTTTGATTCCCTGCTTTCAATTCTTTTTGATACATACATATAAGTGCAATTGCCAGGTCATATGATAATTCTATGTTTAATTTTCTGAGGACCCATCAATCTGTTTGCCACAGCATCTGCACCATTTTACATTCCCACTAACAATGAATGAGTGTCCCTATTTCTTCAAATTCTCTCCAACAATCTATATTTTCTGTTTGTTTTAAAATATTTGCGATCCCAGTAGGTGTGAAATCATATCTCATTGTGGTTTTGATTGGCATTTCCCTAATAGCTAGTGATGTTGAACATCTTTTCATGTACTCATTGGTCTTATTTTTTCATTTGAAAAGTTTATTGAAGTATATCATTCATACATGAACATGCATAAGCAATTAAGAGTATAGTAAAAGTTATGAACTTACAAATCAAACATGCATAACATCATACAAGGCTCCCATACATCACCCCACCAGAAATACCTTGCATTGTTCTGAAACATTTATAACAAATTATGAAAGAGGATCTTCAATGTATTACTACCAATTATAGTCCATACCTTACATTTGGTGTATTTTTCCCCCAACCTACCCTATTATTTTTTGTTCACAAACTATATTATTTTTATAGTGTACAATCAATGATATTTCTTCACAAAGTCCTTTAAGGGGCTAAAATGTTTAATTAAAAAAATGTTTAGAAGGGTGTAATTTTGAGGAAGTCACATTTAACTATATTTTCCTTTTTTTGCTCATGCTTTGGATATAAGGTTTGAGAGATGCCTGCCTACTACAAGGCCTTGTAGATGTTTCCTTACGTTGTCTTCTAGGAGTTTTATGGTTCTTGCTTTATGTTAGGTCTTTGATCCACTTTGATCTTATTATTGTATAGGGACTGAGCTAGGGATCCTCTTTCTTTCCCAGCATGATTTGTTGAGGAGACTGTTCTCTCCTAGAAAAGTGGATGTGGTAGGCTTATCAAAAATCAGTTGAAGCTCTATCCATGTAGAGGAACCTGCACCAAATCTCAGTGCTATTTCCATCCTCTCCCATTCATCAGCAAGCTCTGTTCTTTCCTTCTATTTCTCAATAAATTCTTTTTACTGGCCTAAATTTTTAAAAATCAGTTGACCATAAAGGTGAGGATCTCTTTCTGAACTCTCAATTTGATTACATTGATCAATGTGTCTATCTTTATGCCAATACCATGCAGTTTTTTAAATATACTTTTTTATTTTTATTTTTTTAAAGAAACAGATTACATAAATGTTACATAAAAAGTATAGGGGATTCCCATATGTCCTGCTCCCTAGTCCTCCCACATTTTCCCACATCAGCAACATCCTTCATTTTTGTGGTACATTTGTCACAGTTGATGACACATCTTGGAGCATTGCCACTAAGTGATGATTATAGTTTACACTCTCTCCTTCACATTTTTGCAAGTTATTACATGATATACAATGGCCTGTATCTGTTATTGAAACATCATTCAGGATAATTCCCAAGTCCCAAAAATGCCCTTAAATTACATCTATTTTTCCCTCTCCCTCCCCTCAGAACCTCCAGTGGCCACTGCCTCCACATCCATGATAAAAGTTCTTCCATTGCTAGGATCACAAGTCTACAATAGAAGACTATAAGTTGACTCTAGTCCATCATCCATTCCCCAATCCTGATGATTCTGTGATGGTGATGCCCACTCCACCTCTAATCGAGAGGGGAATACCATGCAGTTTTGACCACTGCAGCTATAGAATATACTTGAAGGTCATGAAACATGAGTTCTCTGACTTCACTTTTCTTATTTATGATGTTTGTGACTATCTGGGACCCTTTTGTCTTCCAAATAAATTTGGTAATTGACTTTTCTACTTCTGTAAATTAGGCTGTTGGAATTTTTAATCTATAAGACAATTTCGGTACAATTGACATCTTCACAATGTTTAGCCTTCCAATCCATGAACACAAACCATCCTTCCATTTATTTGTCTTCTTTTATTTCTTTTAACAGTTTTGTAGTTTTCTGAATAGATCCTTTACATTCCTCATTAAATTAATTCCTAGATATTTGAGTCTTTTTTTCTATTTTTTGAGATACCGGGGCCAGAGATTGAACCCAGGGCCTCTTATGTGCAAATCTAGCACTCCACATTTGAGTCTTTTTGTTGCTATTGTAAATGTAATTTTTTTCTTGTTGTCCTTCTCAGCTTGCTCATTTACTAGTTTATAGAAATATTACTCAATTTTGATTATTCTTTACTTTTCTTTACTGCTCAATTTTTCATATTGATCTTGTATCCTGCCACTTTCCTGAACTCATTTATTAGCTCAATTAGTTTTTTTATAGATATTTCAGGATTTTCTAAATATAACATCATGTTATCTATGAATAGTGAGAGTTTTACATCCTATTTTCCAATTTTTATGTCCTTATAACCACAAATCTAATGTTATTTTTATAAGATGATTTATATTTACATTTTATATAAATAGGATCATAAAATACATAGTTGTGTCTAGTTTCTTACACTTAGCATATATTGTCTGATTTTTACATCTTGTTGTATTAGCATACATTTATTCAGTTTTAAAGAAAAAAATAGTCTTATATATGCAATTTTACCCATATTCATATTTCAAATGTGGCTTTACTATGCTATACAGTTCCATTTTACTTTTTAGGTTTCATTTTAGTAATATACATGACCTGAGACTTTCCCTTTAAAGCACTTTCATACCCACTGCTAGTTACAAATACTATGTTGGACTCTCACCTTTTCTATTCATTTCCAAAGATTAACACATATCCTTTTTACCAATTCTGCACAAGTTAACCCTCAGCTTTCCAATCTCTAACCTCATTCTCTATTCTGGTGACCCATATTCAAGTTATGAACTTCATGAGATTGTACAATATATTTAGTTCATATTAGCACAATTATATAGTAGTTTTCCTTTTGTGTCTGGCTTGCTTCAGTCAACATAATGTCCTCCAGTTTTGCTCATATGTTGTCACATGCTTTATGACTTCAATTTTTCTTACAACTGCATAATATTCCATCATGTGAATACACCAAATTTTGTTTATCCATTCAACATTTGATGAGCATCTGGGTTGTTTCAATCTTTTAGCAATGGTGAGTAATGCCGCTCTGAACATGTTTGCAGATGTCTCTTCATGTCACTGAATTCAGTTCTTCTGCATATATAACCCTAGTATTATTGCCAGATCACATGACAAATGTATATTCAACTTCTTTAGGAACTGCCAAACAGTCCTCCACAGTGACTATACCATTCTACATTCCTACCAACAGTGGAGAAATGTTCCAATCACTCCACATCCTCTGCAACACTTGTAGTTCTGGCTTTTTAATAATGGCCATTCTGATAAGTGTGAAATGATGTCTCATTGTAGTTTTGATTTGCATTTTCCTAATCACTAGGAAAAGTTAAACATTTTATGTGTCCTTTTACCAGTTGTATTGTTTCTTTGGACAAATGTCTATTCAAGTCTATTGCCCATTTTTAAATCAGGTCATTTGCCTTTTGATTGTTGAATTGTAAAATATCTTTATATATCATGGATGTTAAATATTTCTTAGATATGTGATTTCCAAATATTTTCTCCCATTGGGTCCCATTGAGTCAGCTGCCTTTTGACATAGTCTTGTGAGTTGCAAAAGTGTTTAATTTTGAAGAAGTCCCATTTCTCTATTTTATTGTTGTTGTTGTTGTTGTTGTTGTTGCATGTGTTTGGGTGTAAGGTCCAAGAAACTACCACCTACTTTAAGATGTTTCCCTATATTTTTGTCTAGTAGTTTTATGGTCCTGTCTTTTATAATTAGGTATTTGATGGATTTCGACTTGGTTCTTGTAAAGGGAGCGAGGTAGGGGTCCTCTTTCATTCTTTAGTTATTGATATCTAGTTTTCCCAGCACCATTTGTTGAAAAGACTGTTTTGTCCTGCTAACCTGGACTATGTAGGTTTGCCTAAAACCAGTCAGCTATAGAGGTGAGGGTTTATTTCTGGACTCTCAATTTTGTTCCACTGATTGGTGAAACAATACCATGATGTTTTAAGCACTGTAGCTTTGTAATATATTTCAAGGTCAGGCAGTGAAATTCTTCCCATATAGCTCTTCATTTTTTAATGCTTTTGGCCTTTGGCTTCGGGTGCACTTTCCCTTCCAAGTGAATTTGGTAACTGCCTTTTCTATTTCTGTAAATAGGGCGCTGGAATTTTTATTAGTAGTGCATTGACTCAATAAATCAGTTTGGCTAGGATTGACATCTTCATGATATTTAGTTTTCCAATCCATGAACACACATTGATATCTTTTAACATTCTTTGGTAGTTTTCTTCATATAGGTCCTGTACTTCTTCAGTTAAATTTATTCCAAAGTATTTAAGTATTTTTGTGGCTATTATAAATGGAATCTTCCCCCTTATTTCTTCCTCAGATTATTAAATACTAGTGTACAGAAACATTACTAATTTTTGTGTGTTGATCTTATATCTTTCCACTTTGCTGAACTCATTTATTTGTTCAAGTAGCTTTGTTGCAGACATCTCAGAAGTTTCTAAATACAGGATCATATCAGCAAATAGTAAGAGTTTTATTTCCTCTTTCCCATTTGGATGCCTTTTTTTCCTTTTCTAATTGCTCCAGCTAGAACTTGAGCACAATGTTGAATAACAATGGTTACAGTGGGCTTCCTTGTATGCTGCTGATCTTAGAAGGAAAGCTTTCAACCTTTCCCCATGAAATACAATGTTGACTGTGGGTTTTTCAT